>JARJCV010000035.1:0-294826 GCA_029281435.1 Mycena haematopus
TGGAAGCCGAATACATGGCTCTAGCTTCGGCTGTTCGTGAAGCTTTGTGGCTTCGCAGCATGCTTTCCGAACTTGGTTCACTTCCCAAATTTCCCACTCACATCTCCGTTGACAACCACGGCACCATCTCATTTGCCCAGAACTCTGGTTTTCACGCCCGCTCTAAACACATCGACGTCCGCCATCACTTTGTTCGGGAGAGAATTACTTCTCGCGAAGTATCAGTTTCCTACTGCCCTACCTCGGAAAATACTGCGGACTTATTCACCAAAGCCCTAGACAAGTCCAAGCACGAGTACTTTGTCTCCCGCCTTGGTATGACTCGCGCTTGAGGGGGAGTGTTGTTATTTATTTATTATCTTCCCACGGTTCACCTATTCGCTGATATTCCCCGGCGTTCTCCCCGATTCCACTTACTCAGCTATTCCACTATTCTTCATAGTTGTAGTATATTCTAGATACATTCTGTACAGTATATAAACTGGCTTCCGAGCCTCATAATAATTATCTACATTTTATTCCTCACATCCCGCGCGATCTTCACATTACAAGTCCCACTAGTCGGAAGCTCTCTGGATTGTCAAACGGCTTCAAGCACTTGAGGATGCCGGCCAAGACAGTCATAAGCCAGATTGATGGGGCATCACCACGATCGGTGCATTCATTATATAATGCGGCAAGGTCGTCATTCGGTATTCCTATCATATCGGCATACAAGGTCTGGTCTTCTCCAGTAGCACTTTCAAGCAAATTTTTACGGAGGTGATCTTTCAGCCGACCCATATCATGATCTCCCCAGTTTTTCGAGAAAAAACCCTCAGAAGTTTGATCCTCAGTTTTGTTGGGAAGTAGCGCTGCCAGAATTTTATTGATACCATGTTGTGGTGAGTCAAATTGATTTGGTAGCACGTTGGGAGGATTGAGCCGTTTCTCAAATACTTTTTTGAGACTATCTGCCGTGACAGTGATCGGGGCAGGTTTCGGATCAGCCAACTTTTTAATTTCCTTCCAGAATGCACCGCTCGAGGGTGCATCAACAATTTTTTTTTGCGGTTGATCTCTTTTAAGGCTCCCAGCGTATCGCGACCTCTGTGGCCGTCAGGAAACTGTGATCGTCCTCCTCTCTGATTGACATTTGGTTCGACAGGTTGAATGCTGTCATCCCTGATATCCGCGGTGATCTTTGGAATGTTCATGTGCACTTCTATGCCCGTCAATGGCCTGGGATACATAGGCACAGGGGTGGTCTGTGGAAGTGAGCAGGCTTCAGCAGCTGCCTTTTTCGCTTCACCGAGAAGTGCATTTTTTGGAGCTGCTTCTTTTTTGATGTGGCAGAAATGAACTGGTGCCGTCCGGACTTTGATCGCCGCAATAAGAGCTTTCCCTAGATCTCCGTTGGTATTCAACTATCCACATGCATCATTCACAGCGGCGTAGTATACCGCTGATCTGATTGCATATTCCGAGCGAGTCCAGATTATTAGGGACTTGAATGGGGGAATTTTTCGAAGTGCGAGAGTTACTGCTAATAATTCAGCACGGGCTCCCGTTTGATGGCCGTTGACGTGTTCGCTGAAATTCCAGCGCGAGTTTAGGCCAGCATACATCGCCGCGCCTGCCGAGGCTGAATTTTTCCCCGCATTCAAGCAGGTTCCATGAACAGTGATCCTAACTGGCTCTGTGATAGAAGTCACCGGCCCGTAGAGTGCAAGAGCTTTTTTTGCATCATCCTTACCACTTTCGAGGGTTGCAATAAACAGTTTGTCGAGCTCTGTTTTATCTGGAAGTACAACATCTAATTTTATTTTTTTTCTCGGGCTTGCAAAGAGGACATTTTGAGCATCATAGTCAAGTTTGAGATTGAGAATGATCGCTGTGTGATCGTATCCAACGATGTGTTCACTGACTGAGAATGACACTATGTTGTTGAACAGAACTCTAGAGCAGGCAACATAGTTAATGACAGTGCGCCGCATTGTCTCTACCGAGTCTTCTGATCCTTGAAAAGAGGTAAAATTCCCACTTTCCGGCCCGAAGCAAACAGTGCCGCTAACTAGGAACATGCCGTAGTCATCGAGCATTTCACAAAGCCGGTTACCCCTAGGAGAGGGATGGGCGAGATCAAGAGATATACGGTACGGATCAGCCAAGCCTGCGAGTCTTGATCCCATGCGAGCGTTGAGGTCCCCGTGCAGCGAGATGCTAAAGCCTGCATTGTAAACGAGCGCTATTGATGCAGCCAGTGCTTCGCATGGATCCTTTTCAAGTACACCAGCCCATTGCGAGGATTCGGGTAGCAGGTAGACATTATAAATTAAATGTTTGTTGATCTGAATGACCATGAAGTCAGGCCCCGATAAATGCTCTTTGTACATGAAAGGAATTGTCGTGCGGATCACAATTGCAACGCCCCCCCAGGATCTTTCGAATGATGCTTTGGGTCGTCGAGTACGCGATATTAGGGTATAGCCTTGCGGGACATCAATAGTGTCATCCTGTTGAGGGCGCAAGTGCGTTTCTTGATATAAATTAATGTCATAACTTTGGATGTCTTTACGGAAATCCGGGCAGCTCATGCGTAAAGCAAATGCACCTTTAATATTTCGACTATTGATAGAAACTATCTGCGAGGTATCAAGAGGGCGGGTTGAAGTAGAATGTATCATAGATAAAGAGGGCGGCGCGGGGTGGGGATGGATCAGACTCGATCTATTTTGTATGAATTGGGTAAGATTAGATGTAACAAAAGGGGGGGAAGCCATTGACGTTGGCGCAGTATGTTATATCCCGTGCCGGGAGTAGGGAGGAAAGCGGAGGTGGAAGGGAAATAGGAGGGATCCGGGGGGACGAGAAATCGGAGGTTCGGAAGTCCGGAGGTTATGCCGGAAGTCAAACGTCAGATGTACCGGATGTTTACACGGAATATCGGAAACACTATTACCACAGGTAGGTTAAGGGTAAGTGTGGTCTTCTTGGCACGGACGGGACTGGACAAGAAGTGGCGGAGGTCCGGAGGTTTTAGGGCGAACTCCCGGAGTGCTAAGTTGGAGGCCTAGCGTTTGCCGAAGGGAGAGAGAGTCGGAGGTCGGAGGATTAGGCACGAAAGAAACGTTTATTTACAAACTGAAGAAAGAGAAAGTTACAAGGGATGCTTTATAGTAATTACGGAGAATCCCAATAAAGGTAAGGAAGTACGGTACAAGACAATAAGAACAATAAGAGAACAATAAGAACAATAGTAAAAGAAGAGGAATGCATAAGACATAAAACATAGAAGGTGATGCATGAGGCGGGCATGAGCCAGCATCGGAGGTTAGGACCGAAAACACGTGTGTGCTTTGGCCCACGAGGAATTGCCGAATGGCAGGATACGGGATTGGCGGAAAGGAGCGTGATAGCCGGAATGAAGTCGGCGGGAAAATGACGGAGAATAGTGTGGATGGTCGGAGGTTAATTCGGAGGTTAATTCGGAGGTCGGCGGAGGTTGGGATGGAGGATAGATAGTGTGGCAGAAGACATACTGATTGTTTCCAAAATCTCCAATGAAGCTCCGCAAGTCGGAGGACGGAAAATCCGGAGGTTCCGGAGATCGGATGTATGCTTAGCATTATGCACGGATGTAACAGTATCCCCCTTTTAGGTTCCTTGCCCACAAGGAACCCAAAATAGGAAGCCAATCTTGAATCAATCGGAAAGATCCGGAGGTCCACGGAGGTTCGCCGAAATTTTATCGGAGGAGAAAATTGAAAGAATTTTCAAAGTCAAAAATTTGTGGCCGAAGGCCGATGCTCGAAAGAATCCGAAGCCGAGATGCCCGAGATCACCGATCAAGGAAATCGCCGAGTCACGTGTGTGGGAGCTGCCATATAGTTTGGCACGTGCTCGTGTGATCGGAAAATTTTCTTCTTCTTTACCGTCACCACCACCTCCGATGTCGACGCCCAACGATAACAACAACAACCACGACGACGCCGGCGACAATCCGAAGAAGCGCAAGGCGTCGGAGGTCGAGGGTGCGGAGGATGGCGGGCGGAAGAGGCAGCGCGAGGGAGGTGGCGGAGTGGGTGACGTGGCACCCGCGGGGAGTGGCGCGGTGGCTAGCGGGAGCGGGACGACGGTGGAGGACGCGGAGGCTGCGGATGCCCGAGCGGCGGCGGTCACTGCGGGAGTTACTGGCGAGGGTCTCACCCTCGCCATTAGCCTGCAGAGGATCGCCGAGCTTGTGGCGGCCACGACGCAGCGGAGCGTGGAGATGGAGGTCCTCTGGCGTCAGCAGGACGGTTTGCGCGCGGAGCGCGAGAACCGTACCGCTGATCGCCTGGAGAGCCTTTTCAGCCGTCTCTTGCCCCTCGAGGAGCGCGTTGAGGTTCCTCCGAATCGTCTTCCGCCTGGGTTTCCGCATGGGCCCGATCGTTCCCTGACTCCCGAGCGCGAGGAGGGGGACTTCGAGGTTCCCGTGTCGGAGGATCCCAGCGACCCAGATCCGACTGAGGTTGCGCGGAAGAAGGAGGAGCGGAGGAAGGAGGAGGAGCGGAAGTTGGCGCGGAGGAAGGAGAAGATGCGGGAGATGGCGCGGAAGAAAACGCCTGCAGTGCCCCTCCGGAAGATCGTCGTCCGGAGGTCTCCGCCGAAGTCGAGCGGCAAGGGAAAGGGCAAGGGGAAAGGAAAAGGGCGCGCAACGGATGATGAGAAGAAAGTTTTGGACCCAGGTGCGTCGCAGTCCGTAATTTTGCGGAAGTTCTAACTCGAGTTTCGTTTTTTACAGCATGCGATCTCTGTGCATGGGACAAAGTCCAATGCACCATCTCCGCGGACGACCACGCCGTTGGCCCCGGGCGTTCTGCGTGCGACTACTGTCGTGCGAAGAAGCTCGGGTGCACTTTCACGGGGCAACCGCCCGCGCGGAAGTTAAAACGGAAGTCGTCCGGCCGGAAGTCGTCGGCGCGAAAGCCCGCTTCGAGACGCAAGGCGCCCGAGACTGCGGAGGATGCGGAGGAGGCGGAGATCGCCGAGCTCCGACGCTCGATGGTCCCTGGTCCCCGCACTCGTCGCCGCGAAGAAAACGTCCGGATCGACGAGCTCGAGGGTCGTGTGCGGAGGTTAACATCCGACCTCCGCACCACCCGCCGAGAACTCCACGCCGCCCACGAGTTGAACGAGCACCAGCGCGAGGATTTCGGCCTTCTGGCCTCTTACCTCAACGGGCTCCTCAACACGTATACCGACAACCATCCCGAGACCACAGCGGACACGGAGGATGCATGGATGGCGGATGCGGCGCGGGAGTCGCGGAGGATGATGGAGGAGTACCGCCGTCGTGAAGGCGGACAAGGTGGATCGGGTCGGACGGAGGAAGAGCGAGAGGAGGATGACCGCCGCGCACATCGTGCGGCGGTGGACGCGATCGCAGACGAGGAAGACGCGGAGCCTCCGGCTCCGGAGGATAAATCCCCCGCGCAAGTTAAGCGGGAGCGCGATTTGTCCCCGGAATGGCCGGAGGACCTGAAGAAAGCACACGGCCTCCCTCCGCCTCCGGGCGTCGAGGTCATCAACATTGATTCGGACGACGAAGCCCCCGTGGTGGGTAAAGGGAAGGGTAAGGCGCGTGTGCGGAAGGTCGCGCCGTCTTCCGACGGAGGCTCGGAGGATGAGCGGAGGATGGATCCCGAGGCGGAGGTGGATTCGGAGGATGACGTTGGTGAGAAGGTGAAGGAGAAGGAACTCTCCGAGCCCCCCATCGTCACCGAGCCCGAACCGGATGATGAGGAGGAGGAGTAATGGACTCCTGTGCGCGTCGCAACAAAATGAATGTAATATAGAATATTTTCTTGTTTTGTATATAAAGTGACTTGATTTCTTGAAATTGGTTTGAATTGAAGTGTGAATTGAAATCGAAGTCGGAAATCGGAAGATGACAGAAGTCATAGGAAATGAATGCCTGGAATGGCACGTGATGGGTGTCCAGGGAAAACCTCCGGAAGACCGGAAGTTCAAGGACGGATGTTCCGGAAGGAACCGGGAGTATTGTCCGTACGGATGCGGACTTGAAGATCAAGGGGATTGAACACCTTGATGGGTAACCAACCGCCTCTACGGAGGACAGTGTCGGAAGTTTCCCTTGGTGAACAATAGAATCCCGTTGAATTGGAGAAACAGAAAGGATTTCATAAGTAGATGTTTTTGGTGATTTTGTAAACTTAGCGCATAATTTCTTCAAGATGAAGATTGTGAGTCGAAGTACCGGAGGATAATGATGGATGCCGGTAAGCCGATGAATAACGGATTGCATCTGATTTGTCTGGGAAGGAATATTTTCCTCGGAAGTTCCAGCGGAGGATCCATAACCGGAGAGTTCCGTGATCAGATACGTGGATGGAATGATGGTGAGTCATGTGAGTCCAATCCGTTCGCCCAAAGATAAGTGGAAGTTTCCTATAGTCCGGAATTTCATCCACTCGTCGTGGGAAACACAAGTGAAAACGTTGGAAGATGAAGAATGATTCCTCAGCGTATAAGCGCTTGGCGGAAGCCTTGCTTCTCATGCTGACAGAATCCGGAAATGAGCTCGGAGTTTGACCGGAAGTTGTACGGAAGTTGGTTTCGCAGAAAGACTTTGGGTCAGAGACTCGGAAGAGTCTTGGAAGAGCTCGATGGATACCCTGCGGAGGTACTAGGAAGGTAACCCAGTAACGACCGAGAGGTAGGCAATCAGAAACTCCAAGGAGTAATACGATGGCCGATGCGCGTGATGGACTTGATGCGGAAATTGCTCTTGAGCGGAGGTTTGTCTTTTGATTTGGTCGACCGGAAGTTCTGAGGGTGGATCTCGGAAGTTCGGTGACACGATCGGAAGTAGAGAGCGTAAGGGTGAAGTCCAGCGCGGAAGTTGTCGTCATAAGGAATAGGAACCGGAAGTTAAAGTCGGCTCCGTGACGAGACAAGAAGAACTTGGAGGATTACTCCGCAGTAATTGCTGTCCAGGATTAATCAGCGTAGGTTTTTTGCGGAGAAAATCAGAAGTTATCGGAATCTTTAATAAACACAGTAACGTATCCCCCTTTTTAGGTGGACGTCCCATCGTCTACTATCAATGCCGAAATCCAAGTTATTTTCTGGAGTAGACCAGAAAATCTTCGGTTACTTGATGTTAAAGCATGGTACTGCTGTAGCCACTTTGGTGCAATGGTTATTCTCTTGACTTTGTCACGTGACAGGCCAATAGAATCTTGGGTTCGATTCCCATCGCTGCCAGTAGTGCCTGTACTGCTATTTTTGGTTTGTTTTCAAGAAAACCGGAGGATGCTCGATCTGAGCACAGACATTCGATGGATTTTGATATCCATGAATCCCGGGCTACATCGAGACCGGAAGTTAATGCATTGAGTGATCTCTAATGCATTAATGCAACGGATTTTATGCTGGTCGTGAACCAAGCGACGACCGGCGGTTTGATTCGGAGGTTGCCAATCCCCGAATGTAATACAGCCGTAAGGTTCCTTCCAGTTCGAATTGCCCCAGATAAGTCCGCGGAAGTTTGGGCCTCCGACGAAACAAACCTCCGAGGATTCGAACGAAAGACCTTTGCCATCGATGCGCTATTTGGATGTTCAAAAGAACACGACCATATCGGAAGATCATTCCTCATGAAGAAGGAATGATATGAAGCTAGATAAATCGCCAGGATTGATGCCAAGAGAGGGCGGCGATGAAGATGTGCCAATTGTTGCCGTTGGAATGTTGCACGGAAGAGCAAACATAACATCGGAGAAGGAAAAACTTCCGACGATGTTCTGGCTCCAGATAGTCTATTGTCGAAGCGCGGAAGGTAACCGCGGAGGACGTAGAACTGTGAACTCCGTAAACGGAAGTTCAGGGAGTTCTGGTTCGTATTGTCGAATCAGCAACTGGACTAAAGAGTGCGTAGAAGTCTTCCGACAGGAGATCGCGGAAGTTATGAATCTCCGCAATCTCAGTAGTGCACGGAAATTTGATGGTGAATTCCGGAACCGGCAAGGTAGGCGTGATGAACCAAGAAAAGGTAATTGATAGCGGAGACATGAAGGGAGTTCATGTCCGCTGCTGAAAAGTCGAAAACCGACGAATCCAAGGCAAGGTGCTGAAGGAAGTCGGATAATCGTGAAGCGGAAGTGCTTCAGGGTATGGTCCAGGAATGCGGAGCTAGAGGCTACGAAAATGGACGTAGTGCTCAGCGGAGGTTGGCGAACCAGAATTTCCGGTGATGAGCGGAAGTTGTCTCGGAAGACGGCTGGACATTCAATGAAGAATTCCAACGAAGGTGTGAGACGGTGCTCCGCGGATGAAAATCCCGGAGACGGAAGTCTCGGAAGTGTTCGTGAGATCGAACGAGTCGCCGATGGGCGATGAGACCTAAGGATCTCTTTGTTGAAGGCGACAGAACTGCCGGCAAAGGCGATAAGCTTTCCCGTATGTGGGAAACCGGACAATATCCGACTTTAGAGAGTCGGTCGTGTGCACACTAAAAACTCTTTGGAGTAGCGTGGAAATGGTAGAAGGCTCCCGATCGCCAAGTCAACGGACTTGGTCTGTGATGGTGCTTCAGGTATCCGATAGCTAGTTCCGTGGAGAATCAGAACTCGATGACGCAAGTTTTCCGGAAGATGGAAACTTCAACGAAATGGATGTGGGTGACAAGGAATTGTCGATTAACGGGATGGAGATGCCGGAGATTTAAGGGGATTTTTAAGAGAACTTCCGGTGGGATGAACTTTCGTCCACTTTCGGAGGATCCGGAAGTAGAAATTGAACCTTTCATTGAATATATAAGTACACGTTGCGAAACAGATAAATCGAAAGTTCATATCGGAAGTTGAATTCCGCGGCATTCCAGATGATAGCATATTTGTACCCTCCGAACCTGTCAACAACAGATCGGAGAGTGCGGCGGAAAAGAATGAATGCGTGTTTTGTACGTCCGGGAGTCTTACGCAGACGTCCGGACGGGAATGTCTTCATGTCGCTCACTGGTTCACGTTCGGATGATTCGCGCACGAGGTGGATTGATGTCCAGCACAGAACGTGCATGGATTTGGGCTTCTCCGACGCTCCCGCTCACCCTCGGAGGTCCTGTTGGAATTGTGAACAGGTCGACGAGGACGTTGACGTGAGGGTCCACCACGTTGCGGCGTGGTGGCCCGGGCGGTAGCGAATATGGACGGAGAGGTGGTAACACCAGACGGAATGGTGCGGAAGCCTATTGAAAAGGCGCGCGAACTTCCGGTGCGAACTTCCGAAGCGGAAGTCTCGGGAGTTCTGCGGCGCGAAGTGCGAGCTGAACCATTACCGGCGGTGACTCCGGAATCCTGTATAGGCCGATCTTGACCTTCCCTCAACGCTAGCTCCTGCCCTCGGGGACTTTGCCAAAACTCGGCATCAAGGCGCTGGATAGCAGCCCGAAGTCCATCCATGGTGCCGGGATAGATATCCGGCTCCAATAACTCCGAAGTAATGCGGAGCGGAAGAGCAGAGAAGAGGGCATGACGGAGTGCAGGACCACCCCAGTCAAGCTTTGCGGTGAGTTCGTCAAAACGAACAAGGAAAGGACCAATACGATCGGGTGTCTTCATCCGAAGCCTTCGAAGACCATCCTCCGCGTGACCGACCCAGTCATAACGACCGAAAATGTCACGAAGTTCCGCCACGAAGACGGAAAGCTCTCCTCTCCAAGCCAGATGCTGCGGCACCCTAGAGTCGTCGGAGGTGTCGAACATCCGAGCTGCTTCACCGCGGAGAAACGAGCGGATGCAAGCTATTTTGTCATCGTCCGTTCGGAAGTCCAGCGGAAAATCCGCAAAGTGCGAGTAGCACTGGACAAGGAAGGGCGATAGCTCGGACGGATCTGACCCGTCAAAGAAGAGAGGTGGCTGGAATTCGGAAGAGGAAGAGGAAGGATGTTCATTGCGACAGGGAAAATCTTCATCAACATCGATGTGGTTACCTCCGGAAGCGTGCGGAGACTGCGGAGATGCAGGTCCCGACTGTGAAGACGCTTGAGGATCCGGAGTAGTGGAAGGGTACCAAACACCGGTTGAGACAGAACGTCCAGGAGTGTTTTCACTACTTCCGGAAGTTCCGAGGATCGGAGTGGAAAATACCAGAAGTGGTCCTAGACCGGAGAAAACGTAGAGTCGAGCCTGGAAAGTCCTGAACCCCAAAAACCTCCGCGACCAGTGATTTCCAGGTCGGAAGATCGTGGGACTGTGTTATTGGAGACGCAATCGGTGGAAGAATTCGACTCCGATTTGTCGCTAGAAAAGGCTGATGTAGAACCAGGTGTGAAGAGGACAGACATGCGCTCCTCATCCCCAGACGGAGAGAACGCGATTGTTGGGGAGGCGAGAGGAGTGTTGTCGGACGAAGAAGAAGACATATTCCAATGCCAGGAAGGTGAGTTTGTAAATACTGTTATATCCCGTGCCGGGAGTAGGGAGGAAAGCGGAGGTGGAAGGGAAATAGGAGGGATCCGGGGGGACGAGAAATCGGAGGTTCGGAAGTCCGGAGGTTATGCCGGAAGTCAAACGTCAGATGTACCGGATGTTTACACGGAATATCGGAAACACTATTACCACAGGTAGGTTAAGGGTAAGTGTGGTCTTCTTGGCACGGACGGGACTGGACAAGAAGTGGCGGAGGTCCGGAGGTTTTAGGGCGAACTCCCGGAGTGCTAAGTTGGAGGCCTAGCGTTTGCCGAAGGGAGAGAGAGTCGGAGGTCGGAGGATTAGGCACGAAAGAAACGTTTATTTACAAACTGAAGAAAGAGAAAGTTACAAGGGATGCTTTATAGTAATTACGGAGAATCCCAATAAAGGTAAGGAAGTACGGTACAAGACAATAAGAACAATAAGAGAACAATAAGAACAATAGTAAAAGAAGAGGAATGCATAAGACATAAAACATAGAAGGTGATGCATGAGGCGGGCATGAGCCAGCATCGGAGGTTAGGACCGAAAACACGTGTGTGCTTTGGCCCACGAGGAATTGCCGAATGGCAGGATACGGGATTGGCGGAAAGGAGCGTGATAGCCGGAATGAAGTCGGCGGGAAAATGACGGAGAATAGTGTGGATGGTCGGAGGTTAATTCGGAGGTTAATTCGGAGGTCGGCGGAGGTTGGGATGGAGGATAGATAGTGTGGCAGAAGACATACTGATTGTTTCCAAAATCTCCAATGAAGCTCCGCAAGTCGGAGGACGGAAAATCCGGAGGTTCCGGAGATCGGATGTATGCTTAGCATTATGCACGGATGTAACACAGTAAATGATTGTAGCGAAGATAATGAAGGGGGGGGCTGAGCTGCCCTTAGGTGTTTAAAGGCATGGGGCGCGCGACACAAACCTCGTACCCGACACGCGAGCTGGCGTTCCACGCGCCGATAAACCAGGCAGCGTGGGCGTCCGCGTCGAAGACGAGGACGGCGATCGAGTCGTCTGCGCCTCTGCGCGACACGAAGCGCGCAGCGCGCATGGTGTTCTGGCTGATGACGTTGTTGATGACCAGGAGGGGGTTGCGGTTCCACTTCCCTTCCCAATTCATGGGACCAAAGAGCACCTCGCGTGCGGGATCGACCCGGACGCGCGGGGGACCTCCAGGAGGTGCATGGGGAAGGCCTGTGGACGGCACGGGTGCAGTCGGGAGCGCACTTGTGGGCATGAGCCCAGTGGACGGAGGGGCTGTCGGGTACGACGGCGGCACAAAGGGGGTAGCATAGGCAGGGGCTGCAGGTGCAGTGGGGAGGGTGACGACAGGGGCAGCATAGACGGGAGCAGCAGGTGCTGTGGGAAGGGTGAATACAGGGGGGATCACCACAGCAGGGGCAGCGGCGACGTGGTGGTGCTTTGCCGGTTCGTCAACGTCGCCATCAACGAAGCGGACACGCTTGCCGTTGGCGTTGATCATCTCCTGGACCACAGACCGCAGGGTCTCGTTGTTGAGCCCAGCGAGGAATGCGGTGTCGGAGGAGGGAGCGGCCGTTGCGGTGCCGGCGCCCGCACCAGTGCGGTTGAGGACGAGCTGCAGGGTGCTCGTGTGCGAGTCCATGCTTGCCTCGAGCGCGCTGAGGCTGGCCTCGACGTTGCGGAGGCGCCCGTACACACCATTGATGGCGTTGCCCATTATCGTGGCGTTGGCAGATTGCCGGTTGCTGGCCTCTACGAGGGAGGGGTCGATGTCGTACCCAGCGCGCGATATAGCATCGGCCGCGTCAGCTCTGTAGCCAACGAGCTGAGCTTGAAGCCCTGGAATTGGGATTAGTGAGATGGAATCAACGAGTTGCGTGTGCGCACCCGCGAGGCCCTCCCTGAGATCTCCCTTGACCACTGCAACTTCGTCGTGAACCGCAGCGGTGATCATGGTGAGAGCATTATGCTCATCCACCCGGCTGTTGTGGTGGGCGGTGGTCCAGCGCTGGGGTTTATCCGCAAGCTTGATGCCGAGCTTGTCGAGGGTGGAGCGGGTCTTGGATGAGGAGGAACCCGCCACGACCGGCTGAGCAGCAGGCTGCGCGATGGGGCGGGTCGGCGTGGGAGCAAGCTCCTTGGCCTTGCCTTTTCCTTTGGCCTGTGGCGCGATGGGCTGCGCAACAACGGGGGCGATGACGTCAGGAGTGCCGGGGGCAAAAAAAGCTTCGAGGTCAAGGTCGAGCACGTCGTCGTCGTCGAGAAGGAGCGCAGAGGGAGTAGGGCGAAGCACGTTCGCCACCGCCACTTCGGAATTCTCCGATCTGATCGCTGGGGCTGCGTTGACTATTTTGGCAAGTGCTGCCGTTGCCGCCACGGGGATAGGAGCTAATGCGGGGACATCAGGCTCTTCCGAGAGAACGAAGGAAGGTACGAGGATCAAAGTAGGCGCGGGGGCCAAAGTGTTGGAAGGAGTGGACGGCATTGAGGCAGAGGCTTTTTTTTTTTTGAGACGTAAGAGACAAGACGGTACGTGTGTACTCCCTCGAATTTTCGCTCCTTTTGAGTCTAGCCGTCACGTGGTTATAGTCAGTCCAAGGACAGCCACTGATTCCACACAAATGAGAATGAACAGAAGATAGGTTAGGGTAAGGATGGAGGAGGGTGTACAGAGAAGTGTTTGAGCAGCAATGCCAGGGAGAGAGGGTTTCTGGCCTCAGACTGTATGCTAACACCGCGAACACGCTGCGTTATTCAAAACTCTCGCCGGCACGGTCAGGGAGTACGGGATATTTTTGGAAGTCGCGAGATAGATTTCTTAGTCCCCACGATGATCACAGCTCGATTGTAAACCCCAACGAGCACCCAAGCACCAATGCGAGCACTTATATAAGTGGCCGAGGTGAGGTTTGCGACGTATTAAAGGTTTTCGAGATTTAGATGATGGTGGCGGGAAGCGGAGAGCCTCGAGGAACTCATCAGCTCAATAAACTTATTGCAACTGTACTGTACCGAGCTGTAGGGGAGCAACGCCTCGAGGACCGTGACAAGTATGTTGCCCCTTTTTTAGGCAACGGGCCCCTCTGTGATCGCCTGAAAAAGCAACCACAGAGAATTTTTTTGGTGCATTCTCCTGCGTTTTAGGTTGTTTTCCGGGTGTTGGAATGCAAATGTGGTATTCCAGTTGCGAGATTGTTGGTTTCCTTTCATATCTGCCCTATTGATAAAGCATTCAGATTTTTTCACAAATTTGTCATGTTTGTCACGATTTTTTCAAAGCAACCAACCTCATCGTGACCGTGACCCCCAGTGAGAATCCCAGCGAGGGAGATCGAGCGAGAACGAGGCAAAACGAGAAATTGAGGGAAAAAGAGCGAGATCGAGGCGAGATCGAGAAACTTGTGTAAACCTGATACGAACTTTGTGCGAACTTGTAGCAATTTTCAAGTCAATTTGTGTGCTGCTTTCTGCTCAACTCAGTTAATCGCAACATGACATCATCATTCATTCATTCATAATTCCATTATAGTGCTGCGGGCCCCTTGGGGCCCCACTCTACCTGAGATGACAGTGTAAATACTGGCTGGCATAATGTGCGGGCATGGGGAATTGTCGGTTGAGAGTGGGGATGGAAAGGCGCCGAGGAGTAAAGTCGAATATAATGTGTTTAGAGTTCGTGGCGGTAATATGTGTGAGTCTGGGAACAATCTAAAGTATCTAAGAGAGAGAAAGAGAGGAAAAAAAGAGAGATGAGCGAGCTGTGTCAGAGTGCGTAGGCCGGGAGGCGGCCAGTGTCCCGCACGAACGCGAGTACGGGGGCGGCGTCAGCTTTCGTAGCCAGCAGAGAGCGGAGGGACAGGCGGGCAGTGCCGAGGCGAGTGGCGAGGCGTAGGCGATGGGCGCGGTAGGCAGGGCAAGAGAGGAGGAAGTGGGGAACGGACTCCTGGGCTGGGCAGTGGGGGCAGAGCGGGGAGGGCGCGAGCTTGAAGCGGTGCAGGAAGGTGTTAAGCCCTATGTGTCCGGTACGTAGTTGGGTGAGGACACTGCACTGCGGCCTGCTGAGCCCGCTGTACATCCGCTGCGTCGCTTTGGAAGGTATGGCACTGTCAAACTTCGAGATGCGCGCGAAGCGCGCCGAGTTCTTCCACTCTTCTAGCCATTGCGCTGCGAAAGCCTTGCCTCCTGCTGCGATGCACGCCGCCCTGCTGGTCGGCAGCGGCGTGTCGAACAGTGCGATGCGGGAGGTCAGGGGCGAGGATGCGCCTTGGGCCGCTTCCTTGGCACACATGTCGACGGCTTCGTTGCCGACTATCCCCACGTGCGCGGGCACCCAGTGAAGTCTTATTTTGAGGGTGCGGCACTTGCGGAGAAGACGGGCGAGGACGGCGTGGAAGGTGGCGAGGAGGTACTGTCCGGGCTGGGGTCTTGGGGCTGAGAGAGCGATGATGGCGGGCTGGCAGTCCATGAAGACGTCAACGTCGGTGAGTCTTGGCATAGCTGCGACAATGTCCAGCGCGAGAATGGCGCCGATGACCTCCGACTCGAAGACGGTGTGATCCGCCTCAGTGCCGAGGTGTTTCCAGCGCCGCGCCCCCATCGTCGGTCCTTTCATCGCGACCGCTGCTGCACCCACTCCTCCCTCGTACCCCGAGCCATCAGTGAACACACAGGTCCCACCCCTTGCCACAATCCCGTCCATCCACTCCCGTGCTTCCTCCTTCGTGTCCACGATGGACGTGCTGAGCGCACCCTCCGGCAGTGGGGCAATGCGCCGCTGCGGATCAATCGTCTCGAAGTCGGCCCTGAAGATCGGGAAGGCGTGGACGAGATGGTGGATGGGGGAGCGGTGGAAGCGGGGAACGTGGCAGCAACGGAGGAAGGTCTTGCGGACAGGGTTGGAAGACGGGAGGGAGGCGAGGCGGGCAGCGGCGTTGAACGCGGATCGGTTGAGGCGGATATGGACGGGGGGAAGGTTGGCATGGAAGTCCATCGTGTCGGTGGCCGTGGTGCGGAGCGCGCCGGTGATGAGCTTGCAGGCTTGCCTTTGAACCTTGCCGATCGCCTTTGCTACCCATACCGTGCTGCTGCGCCGCGTGCTCGTTCCCTCGGTGGCAGGGCGGTACCACACCGGTAGCGCATATTCCATGGGTGGAACGACGACGGTCTGGAATAGTTGGCGGGTGTAGGCGTGTGGCATGCCGAAGGTGGGGGAGGAGATATGGGAGAGGGCGAGGACGGCCTTGGTTCCCCGTTTCTGGGCTAGTTCGGCATGGTTACGGAAGGATAGCTTGTGATCAAGCATGACCCCAAGCAGTTTCGCCGTCTCCGAAGGCTGCACCGTGATGTCGCCTATCCGGAGCGGGACGGGGCGGTAATGGTCTCGGTGTCGGCGTGGAGGGACGAGGTGGACGAGCTGGAATTTTGGGAGGTCAAAGACGAGCCCGAGGTCTTTGGCGGATGGAAGGGCAGATCCCTCCATGTGCTCGCGCAGCCTCGCCGTTGTGTCCTCGACCGAGTAGCCTGTCTCCAGCCTGGAGTTGTCATCGATGTAGCCAAGCGTCCCGTCAACCAAGAGCTCGTCTGCGAAGATGAGGTAGAGGAGTGCGCTGAGGGGGGAGCCTTGTGGCAGGCCATTCGGGACTGGGAAGGGCGTGGAGACATGGTCATCGAAGATGAGGCTGGTGCTGCGGTCAGAGAGGAAACTTGCAATGAGTCGAACGACGGGTGAAGGAACTTGTTTTCTCTCGAGCGAGCGAACGAGGTGGTCATGGCTCACCGAGGGGAAGGCCTGGGAGACGTCCATCAGAAGCAGGCTCGCGACCTTTCCCACACGCCATGCGCCCTTGACGCGCTGCACGAGTTGGAGAAGCGCGTCAACCGTGCAGCGGCCCGGGCGACCTCCAAACTGGTTCGGGGAGAGCAAGCCGTGCTTCTCCGCAAAGCCTGAAAGCCATTGGGTGAGCACCGCCTCCGCCACCTTGCCAATGCACTCCTCCTCTGCAATGTGCAATGGGGCGGTGCGCGCCGGGGACAGTGTAGTCACTCTTCTCCGGCTTGCGGATGGTCACCGTGGGGAACACCCTCCACGACTTCGGGAAGTATCCTATCCGCAGCCCAGCCTCGAGGATCACGAGGATGAGGGGGGCAAAGGTGCCTCGTGCGGCGATGATGGCGATGTTCGGGATGCCCGACGGGCCGGGGGCCTTCCAGGGGGAGAGTCTGGAGATGGCGTTATGTACGTCGTCAACCGTGAAGATCGGGGGAGGGAGGGGCTCGGGGAGGGGCTCGTCGGGGTCGGGGACAGGCAGATTCGCTTTCGGGGGGAAGAATTTGGCGTGCAGGACCTTGGCTTTGTCTGCCGGTGTGGTTGCGATGGAGCCGTCGGCTGCAGTGAGGTTGGGGATGCGCGCGGATGCAGAGGAACCTGCCGGGTTCATGATGAACTTCGCCGCCTGCCAGATGTTGCCTCGTGGGAGCTCCGTGATGTACTCGCGCCAGTGGGCTCACTTCGCTTGTCGGATCGCGGAGTGGTACGCATTCTTGGCAGCGCGCATGGCTCCCCAGCTCGCGTCAGCTGGCCGGTCCTTGGTGATCGCACGGTGTGCCACGTTGTAAGCGCGGCGCAGCGTCGATAGCCCCCCGTTCCACTAGCGGCGCGTGTACGGGCACGGGCGGGCTAGCGGAACGTGGGCCTCAAGTACGGCGGCGACCCGCTCCGTGAGGCCATCGACGAAGGCGTCGATGTCCTCAGGGGAGCGAAGGGGGAGCGGCGGCAGAGGGTGGAGAGAGAGATGGGCGTCGAGAAGGTCAGGGAACTCCTCCCAGTCGGCCCCGCGGAAGTTGCGGCGCAGGCGAGGCGCGCAATGTTCGAGCGGGATGGAGAAGACACACGCAATGAGGGCGTGGTCAGATCCGTGGCCGGGAAGAGCCTCACATTTCTCGAGGAAGGGGCCCAGAGTGGTCTCGGAGATGAAGGCGAGGTCTATGGTGGAGGTGGTGTGGTGCACCGGCGACAGGTACGTGGGCGTTCCAGCCTTGACGCATTGGCGAAGGTCATGGGTGGTCATAAGGTCTATCAGGAGGGTGGTGTCAGATCTCGCAGTGCGTTCTGGGTGGAGGGGGCCAGACCATAGAGTGTGGTGCTTGTTGAAGTCGCCGAAGATGGCGAAGGAGGTGTGGGCCGGGAGGGGGGACAGCGCGCGGAGGTGGTCGTCGAGCGGTGCGATGCCGTCGTCGGTGTCCGTCCTATTATATACGGAAGAGATGTGTAAGGTATGTGTAGGTAGAGTAAGGGTAATGGAAGTTATATTAGGGGAATTAACGGTGTTTTGCGAGTAATTAGAGGACGGTATTGTTTTTGATATGTAAAGTAAAGTATCTGGTGAGGCTGTATTGTAGGTAGGGAGGACGCGATCCCAATGGGAGGGAGAAAGAGATGGGAATTTATTAAGGTCGGGAGGTGGCTCTTGTATGCATAAAATATCGTAGATGGACGGATTGGAAGAATTGAGAAGTGAGATAAGGACATCGTAGGATTTGTGACAATTTAAGGAAATGATACGTAGTTCTTGGGCTTTGTAAGTAGTGGGTGTATTATTCATAAGGGAAGGGAAGAGGAGGAGAGGGCAGGGGAGGGTAGGGGGCACGTCGAAAAGTTGCGGTTCGCCGGATCATGTGGGTCGAAGCTGGGATTAAAGAATGGGGACTGGCAACGCTAAGGCTTTTGATGCCGGTTATGTAATGGCTTCCATCACCGAAATCATGGCAAATCCAGTTGGTCCGTCGTACTGCACGAACTGTCCACATTCAGGTAAAATTTAAGTGTAAGATTACTTTCATTTTGGATTCTTCAGGTTATGTCCCGGGCAGAATTTTCATTTTTGTCTTCGTTGTTTTTTCACGCCCATTTGCAACACGAGTTCTCAGCTCTGAAAGTGAAACGCAAAAATGTGCGCGGAACATTACCTGTAGATTGATCTTACGAGTGTTTTGCATTTTAGTTTAGGGCAAATGGTCCAGTATTGGATGTGCTATGACGGACCAAAGAAATGCACCAAGTAGCAGTAATGATCCACATCAGGACGTAACGTAACTCATCAAACGCGTCCTGCGAGCCCGATGTCCATTCGACATCCTTATTTCTAGGGCATTTCAATTGTTTTTAAAACATATATACCTCCAGATGCATACATAGAATGAGTTTGGCCACTTTGATTAGTGGTATGGAAGCTCAAGCGAGTGTGGTACCGCAAAAGACGGATTTACCATCCAAATCAGTCGTTTGGCGTGCAGTGCAAACATATGCAAACAGACATTTGATCCCCGCCAGTTGCCAGTCCCCATAAAGAAAATCCTACCGGCAAGGCTGGCGCGTTGGAGTTCGCGTTCGCGTATGCGGGCGGGGCAGTCTCGGTGGTACGAGGTGTGATGACCTTTGCATACAGCGCACATCGGGGTGAAGTGGTCGCAGCGTTTACCGGCCGCGCACTTGACTTGGGAAGTGACGCAGGGGCAGGAGGTGGTCCGGTGCGGCTGCGAGCAGCGGGCACACACGGGGGACGGCTCCTTGCAACGGTGCTGGGTGTGGCCATAGCTTTGGCAGTTAAAGCACTGGGTGGGGGCTTCCTCGTAGCGGTGAGTCGGGCAGAGGGACGACTCGATAGCGAGGGTCTGCGCGATGCAGCGGTCGGCGGTGACGATGTCTGTGACGGTGAGGAGGAGGGAGGAGGCTAGCTTCTTCGGATCACAGAGGGCTTTGGGGCTGGACATAGCTCGTTGTACCTCAATTTGAATCGAGAGACATCTAGCGAGATCGAGGCAAAATGAGTCGACATTCGGACTATTGAGGTATATCGAGGTACATCGAGCTACACTAAGCCACCTCGCCCCGCCGCCTCCCGCCACTGCCCCGCGCTCTATTATCCGCCTCGGCTCACCCCACCCCTCCCTCCCCGCGCTACGGGGCCATCTACCATCCACCTACCCACACCGCCTCTTGCCAGGCATCGAGAGACAGAGGACATCCTCTCCCCCTCTACCCACACCCAGCATACCAGAATGCACGTCAGGCGCACACTCATGTAGCCATGCGACCGTCACATGCACCGCGACCAGCATATCGGTGTACGTGTTCTATGTAGTCGAGTTTGCAGGCCTTCGCGTCCCGGATTTATCACGTAGCGACTCGAGCTCTTCAATGATGCGGATATGCGATGCAGGTCCTCGTCCGCGTCGAAATTGGGTGGGGCCTACAGGAGTATTGGTATTAGGGATACAGAGAAGCGGGGCCCACACTCGCCTGGACCGCGTGCCATATCCGCGGCATAGTAGCACGGCCGACGACTCGGAACTCCTCGTGCGGCTTTGGGTGCGGATACAGTACGCCAGTTGTTGGAGGGGAGGCGGTTTCGGGGGAATCATGCACCTAAAATAGGAATGTAAGAAATATGTAGCACAGAGAATAATATCCATAGACTTACGACTTGTGATATACACCGAAAAAACGCTGAGAGCAGTGGGCTAAAAAATAGAAATAAGTTGTCTGAGTAAAATGACGAAGGTACTAAACATACTTTATCTGCGTGGAAATGGCCTCTGTGTGTGTCGAGGGAGTGCCGCTTCGTCAGAAGAGGTAGGCGCATTCTCCCACTGCCCCAAATGATCAGCCAGACTAGAAGTAACCAAGAAAAAGACACGAACTCGACTACTAGTATAATGGTCGTTGTGCTAGATAGAGGGCAGGTCAGCGTCTTTACAGCAGCTATAGAATAAGCATACGAAGCTAAAGGAAACCGGACGTGTAGAACCACAGCTACGACAGTTCCTTGTGATGCTCAAACACCCGCCACTAGTATATAAAAACCGCTGGACAGCGAAGACACAGCACAAAGCATAGCGTTAGCATAGGATTTTGAAGCACCATTTCAGAGAAGTCCCGAGGTCTTGACAAGCCTTGAGGCCTTGAGGACAGAGATTGAGGCCTAAATCTTGAGGAGCTAGAAGAGAGCTTTGATACGCTCGCAGCACTTTTACAGAGAGAAATGACACGGGAGAGGCACTGAGCAGGACCAAGGTATCAGTGGGAGTGTTGGTACACGGGTAGTTTGAAGGTGACGAGTTGGTGGCGAGCATTGCGACGGGACATGGGACGGAGGGGAGGGGGAAGAGGCAAGAAGAGACAGTGGAAATAAAGACAAGTCCAAATCGTACGACTTTCAGTTAATTATGTAGCCATTGCATCATGAGTACACGGCCTTTGATCCGCTACCGCCACCATGGCACCATGTGACGGCGCGGATCCACTGTCGACGACGTGTGAAACGCGCTCCAATGCGCCCCGACCCACGCAGGATACCTCTGTGCCCCCCTCCGCTCCTCCTGAGTTCCCACCCGAAACCCCCAAGGCTCCCAAGGCTCTGGCCGTCGAGATACGAGAGTGTCTTTCCAAGGCACATGCGTCCGGAAAGAAACCCAATCTAGCAACGTACAAGGACCTCTTCACTCTCCTGGACGCCCTCTGCACCGCGCTAGACGACAAGGAGGTCCTCACGTCGTCGCTGGACGTGTTCAAGGCCGAACTCATGGCCCAGATCCAGACCGCGCTCACCACCCGCCCCTACTCGGCTCCCACCTACTCGGCAGCCGCCGCCAGCCCAGCGCGCACCTCCCCCGCGCCCGCTCCAGTCGCGCCAACCGCACCAGTCGCTAAGGTCAACGAGTTCGTCGTGGCTCTTGATGCCAAGGACGAGGTACTCGTGCTTCCCGTTGTGGCAATCAAGGAGAGAGTCGCCGCCGCCCTTGCTGCCTCTGGTGTACCCAGCCTGCAGGAGGTGGAGCTGAAGGGGGTCAAGGTGCTCCCTCATGGGCGGCTACTTGTAGCCACACACTACGAGAAATCCGTGACCCTCCTGAAGCAGACTGCGTCCTATTGGACGCCCAAACTCTCCAAGGATTCGCAGCTCGTGGTCCCGAACTACCGGGTGGTCGTGAACAGCGTGCCCAAGACCTTCAAACCAGACAACCCGCACGCTGCTCAGGAACTCTACGCACACAACCGCGCCGCCATCGCAGACCCTTCGGTAATCAAGGAAGTGGCAAAACGAGAAACCATCAAATTTCTCGTTTTGCCTCGTTCTCGCTCGATCTCCCTCGCTGGGATTCTCACTGGGCGTGACCCCCGAGCGAAAAGGCAACGCAACGGGCGGCCCGTGACCGTGACCGTTGCTCCCCTACAGCTTGGTACAGTATTCGTGGTATGGCACTGAGTAGAATTCTTTTTGAGAAAATGAATAAGATGAAGACAGTGTGGCCCGACCCCGAATCGAACGAGGGATTCTCGCAAATCTGTCTTGCATGGTACATTATCGACAGGGATGTTACCTTTACACCATCAGGTCAATAGCATTGGTATATCTGTATTCGGGGTGGGGCTTTGGCAGAAAAACTTTGAACAAAATGGGAGTCGTTCCCAAGATTCATGACCCGACCCTGATTCAAACAAGGGAGTTCCTGCAGACACATACATCACAGCCGCAATATCAGCAGGGATGTTTCCAGCACACCCTCGGGTCTATAATGATCCTGTCCGTACTCGGGTATATGTACATATGGCAGAAAAATTTGAACAAAAACCTTCCTGTTTAGGACCAGACCCCGACTCGAACAAGGATATTCCAAGAGGAACTACAGATGTGTAACCACACACCACCAGGCCTTTCTCTGGTTAAATCAACCCTGGATATTTACTTGATTCGAAGCCCAGATGACACTCTGTAGCCATGGACTTTAATCACCCACTGTGTCTGCACGTTCTCAAAGAAACAAAGACCAAGCAATCCGGCCAGCTGTCATTTAGGATTTAAGCAAGATTTCAAGCAGGGCGAACTAAACAAGAACCGAAGACAAAAAAAGATTATCCAAACCCCAGTCAAACAAAAGAGAGACCATCAAATCTCAACACTCCGAGTCTGGAATCAAAACATATGAGCCAGAGAATGTGCTTCAACAACCCTGAAGACCTCTCTGACTGGCCAAATGAAAGAGAGAAAGAACTCAAGTCGTCAAGACCTGGCCCCGAATCGAACGAGGGACTCCCGCCGGTAATATTCCACAAGCACGACGACATTCTAATCGGAACAGGTGTGTGGCCGCACACCACCAGGTCTTTCTCTGGTTGAATTGATTCTCGATTTATTGTAATTTCGAATGACAGGTGAAAATAACCTAGCAACCCGCCAGGGCCTCAGTTCGGATATAGAGTTTCCAACCAAACAAGGTGAAAGGTAAGCGGAGATTCCAAGCTGCATAATTTTTCTAACGGCGAGGGATCATCCGGGGCGATTTTCCTACCGCTTTCCGGACGGCTGGATGAGGGCTCAAGAAAGACTAGACCCAGGAGCCATATTTCGCAATCCATCTGCAGTCTTCCGTATTCCCTTGAATCAAGGAGCTCACAACCCAAGACTTGAAAATAATTTTGTACTGACTCTTACTACCCAACTTTGAATCCCTTGCTCAATAATTTTCATTCCAGAATTTTCAACTTGACTTCCTTTTTGGGGGGTACATATGTCATCGATACATCGGCACTGCAACTTTTGATTGCCGAATCCTTTCTCGCACTCTCCGTCTCGCACCATGGCCACTTCAATCCTCAAGAAAATAGTCATCGTCGGCGGACACGGGAATGTGAGATAACATAACCAGTCTCAAAGAATAACATTGCAGCTAAAACTATGGCCGACAGGTGTCTTTGCGCCTAGCCCGGATTCTAGGGCCATCCAACGCCGTTACCTCCATTATCCGCACCCCAGCTCACGAAGAGGATATCAAAGCTGCCTCCGCGACTCCCCTTCTCCTCTCTCTCGAGGCGGCCCCAGTAGCGGACTTCACAGCAGCGTTCCAAGGTACAGATGTCGTTTACTTTAGCGCCGGCGCAGGTGGTAAGGGCGGGGAAGAGCGCACGAAGGCCGTCGACTACGAGGGAGCGGTAAAGGTGTTCGACGCAATTGAAGCAGTCAAGGGTACGCGCCCGCGCCTGATTCTCGTCTCCGCCATCGATATTCGGGACCCGAACAAAATTCCGCCGCACTATGTGTGTGATCTTGAACGATTCTCTCCCGGGTGCGTTCTCTCATATTCGATTTCGATAGACCGAGGACGACATCGCTCTCTCGACGCGTATGCGCGGTCACATTGCCGCATATATGCACTGGAAATACGAGGCAGACAAGAATCTTGTGAAGCGCGATGCGTTCAAGTGGACAATCTTGCGCCCCGGTGGCCTTAACAACGAGTCTGGTACCGGGAAGGCTTCAATTGGTCGCACGCATTTGACGCCTACCATCTCTGTGCGTTCGTTCCGCTTGAATCATTACTTCGACTCAACCCATGCTTCTTCGTACAGAGAGATGACGTCGCCACTGCACTTGCGCTGCTGCTTGAGCGGGACGATGCCGCTGGGCTTGCCATCGATATGGTAGGTGGTGACACACCGATTTCGGCAGGCTTGGATGCCATGATCAAGAAAGGCGAAACAGACTTTTTGGGATAAGCGCCGTGAATGAAAACAGGGAAGTTCTTCAATGTACTGTGTTGTACGAGTTCCATGACTAGGATTGAAATGAAAACGTGTATCGCGAGGCAAGTTGCGGCTTACAAGGACATCAGCGACAGCAGAGTCCATCGTTGGGTCAATAGATGACGGAATAGGTAACTGTTTCGGCTGAGAGTCCACGCTGGAGTTCAAGTTGTTGTTCTCCGGACGCTCCTTTTATCGCACTCATGAATACATGGAGCAAAGGATTAGGTCCAAATATATAACCCAAGACAAATTCTGAAAACTTGCCAGTTCAACCTCGCGGGCGGCCCCTGGATTGCGGAAGATTGCGGACGAATTGCGAAATACGAGGAAATTTTGAATTGTTGGAGAATGAAAGCTCACTGCAAGAATGAAGACCCGATGCAGAACCAAGTTCCAAGTGATTCAGTGGAGACGTCGAGACGGGAAATCAACGCGCAAGGCTCGACGATTTCGGACCCTCGGCGCCGATAAAAGTCTCGCAATCGTGATTTTACGTGATATGCATCTTCGTTTGAGTTCTTTCCTGATCCTGTGCTTTCTCGCACCACCTCAAACGCCGCACCTCAGAGTCGTCGAAATGCCCAAGAAAATCGTTATTGTCGGTGGGCACGGGAATGTAAGTTGCCTTGGTCTCCCAATCCAGCTAAGATTCTATGCACGACAGGTGTCTTTGCGGCTAGCCCGAATTCTGGGACCATCCCACTCCGTTACCTCCATTATTCGCAGCTCAGCCCACGAGGAGGACATCAAGGCTGCCTCCGCCACTCCTCTTCTCCTCTCTCTCGAGGACGCCTCAGTAGCAGACTTCACGGCCGCATTTCAAGGTGCCGATGTCGTTTACTTTAGCGCCGGCGCAGGTGGTAAGGGCGGGCCAGAGCGCACGAAAGCCGTCGACTATGAAGGAGCGGTGAAGGTCTTCGATGCAATTGAAGCAGTGAACGGCACACGCCCGCGCCTCATTCTCGTCTCCGTCATCGATATTCGGGATCCCAACGTGATTCCGCCGCACTACGTGCGTGATCAGTAACTCTGTCCGTTCGTTCTCTCATGTTTGCTTTCCATAGACCGAGGAGGACATCGCGCTCTCGAAGCGCATGCGCGACGCCATTCCAGTTTACGTGCACTGGAAATACGAGGCGGACAAGAACCTCGTGAAGCGTGATGCGTTCAAGTGGACCATCTTGCGCCCTGGTTACCTTAACAATGAGCCTGGTACCGGGAAGGCTTCAATCGGTCGCACACACTTTGGACCTACTATTTCTGTGCGTTCGTTTCGCTTGGATGATTGCTTCGGTTGAACGGGTTCTTCATACAGAGAGACGATGTCGCCACGGCTCTTGCGCTGCTACTGGAGCGGGAAGATGCCGCTGGACTTGCCATCGACATCGTAGGCGGTGATACACCGATTGCGGCAGGCTTGGATGCTATGATCAAGAAGGGTGAAACAGATTTTCTGTGGTGAACACCGTGAATAAATAGGGAAGTTGTCTGATGTACTACATTGTATACGCGTGTCATTATTCCATGACTACAACAGGAAATAATTCAAACGGCAACATATCACGATTGCGGGCGACGGGGCAGATGTTCCTGCCAGGTTTGTGTGAGGCAACGGAGTTTCTTGATGGAAAGTCGCTGCACACAGAGATCCAAGTCGGGTGAGTTTTACTTAGACTGAGATGTTGAGTCGGTAAAGCTCCGTGTTTGACAAGAATACCTAAACTACTGGTAAGTACTGAGTATTTATACTATCTAGAGATAACTTCGGGACCGGGAAACTGACTACTACTGACTACAGGATGGACTACGGCTGCGGCAAGTGACTACGCCGCTGCCGGTTCTGCTGCGCCGTCCTCTGCGGATCTGCGGCACAGTAGGCCTCGGGACCGATGCCGAGACCGGACCCTTACACTCGCCCTCCAGGATTGCAACGCAATTCTTCAAACGTTGCGGTCTCGGCGAGCTTTTCCTCTAGTTGCTAGATTCGGGGTCACTGTCTTTGAAATTGAACTTGCGGGCATCACTTTCTGATCCGGTCAACTCTTCACCAGAACTCTCATCATCCTCTTCTTCGGATTCGGAATCTGAGCTTGCCCTTGGTTCATCTTCACCTGGACGTCTATGCGGCCTTCTTGCGGACAAGTACAGCTCCTCTGACTCAGAAGAACTCTTGTACTCGTACCTTGCTGCATTGATAGTGATCTTCGCGTTCGGTTCTCGCTCCTCGAGCTCGGCATGCTGGTTGTGCTTGCGACGTCTAGTCTCGACCGCGCTCGGATCTTTCCAGACGTTCTCTGCACGTCTTTCGCTCTTGGTGCCCTCGCTGTTTCCTTGTGCGAGATGAGGCTGCGAAATCTCGTTCTCAACCGCTTCTATAGCTGTCTCGAAACACACAGCCCATTTCATCAACCGTTTCAAGCTCGTATCCTCGGCATTCATGCCTTTATCGAGCAATTTGACGCGTATATTCCGGTCAACGCCGTCCCAAAAGATCTGAACCAAATGCCTCTGGTTGATGCCGGGAACTCTCTTTGCAAGCGATTGGACCTGCCGGGCGAAATCTCGGACTGTCTGCTGGCCTTGGTGCGCATTCATTAACTGCATCCTCAATTGCTGCTTAAAATCAGCAGGAAAACAGTAATCAAATAGCGCAACATAGACATCTTTGACCGTCCATTGTTTCAGGCACGTCGCTACATGTTGCATGAAGAATTTGCTGGCTGGCCCGCTCATGAAATTCACCAATAATTTCAGGGCCAATTTATCCGACAATCCGGTCAGTTGGATCCACGAATCCACTTCAAATGTCCAATGATCAAATACATCGATGTCCGGTTTGCCGTTCCAAGTAAATGGATGCTTCAATTTGACACCGTGCGTAAGCTTCTCCTGTTGCTTCTTCTTCCCTTTCTTGCGACTCTTCCGAACCTTCTTTTTCTTAGCTCGAAAATCCTCGCTCTCGGAAGATGTGGAATCCGAACTTTCATCCTCAGACGTCGAGGAACTGTTTGTTGTTGAAGATTCCGAGGTAGGTGGAGTCCTACTCTTACTAGTAGTCACTCTGAACCACCCGCCCTCCGGCAGTTGTGATGCGGGTCGCACAAACTCCCTCGGGTTACTGCCTGCACGCCGGTTACTTTCGGCCTTCTGCCCTGCCCATTTTCCACGCGAAGCCTTGGCCTTTGCTTTCGGTGAGTCTGGATCTTCCACTGTCACTGCCATAAACCTGATTCCATCCATCGAATATCCTTTGATGGAAGCTGTTGCTCCGTCAGAATCGTCGTTCTGCGACAACAAGCTCTGGACCATTCCCTTGTCCACTGGGTCGCTTGCACCTGAATCCGATGCAAACCAGGTAGGAAAATATTTATTCCCTACGAAGACAGGCTTTGAAACTTTCGCAGCCTTTCTAGCCGTAACTTTCGGGGTTAAAAACACGCCCTCCGGACTTTCCACGTCCACGGCTTCAAGCAAGCTCTGGTAACCAGTGCGTGGCGAGTTAAAACTCAAGCCACAATCCGAGTCTATTCCATCAGACTCTGCTTGCTCTTCCACACATTCGCTAATGGCGGGAACTTCCAGGGCATCCACAGCACCTTGGAATGCAGTCGTCAGGCTCAGTACACCGAGCCCGCCCTCGACTGCGATGTCTCCAGACTCAACTTTGAGTGGGACATCATCGGCCACCTCCCGCGCAACTGGGGAGGTCCGATCTCTTGGCGTGCCAATCTCGGCACCAAGAGTTGAAGCTGGCCTGCTTCCGGCTTGAAGCTCGCCCTCCGCTTCTTGACCACTGCTCGTATACTCGAGCGTGACACTGCCGTCGGCCGCTTCCACAAGAAAATTATCTTGGGAAGTCCGAATACTAAGCGCGGCTGAAGAATACATCTTCCCGCGCAAATTCACTATACTGTACGTCGTGTAGTGAATGTTATTGATGCGCCTGCGCGTTTTCAATCGGATGATCAGTCCAATTGAAGAGTCAACAAATGAAGAAAAAATCGACTCAAAAAAAATGTGAGGCAACGGAGTTTCTTGATGGAAAGTCGCTGCACACAGAGATCCAAGTCGGGTGAGTTTTACTTAGACTGAGATGTTGAGTCGGTAAAGCTCCGTGTTTGACAAGAATACCTAAACTACTGGTAAGTACTGAGTATTTATACTATCTAGAGATAACTTCGGGACCGGGAAACTGACTACTACTGACTACAGGATGGACTACGGCTGCGGCAAGTGACTACGCCGCTGCCGGTTCTGCTGCGCCGTCCTCTGCGGATCTGCGGCACAGTAGGCCTCGGGACCGATGCCGAGACCGGACCCTTACAGTTTGGGTCGACTTTGCCCGAGCTATTCCTATGCTCATTGACCAGTCGACTGCTCTCAGTCTCGCCGTTTTTCGCCATTGTTGAACTGACGGCTCGGATCCTTGCACAGAGTTGCCCAAAAATATGAATGCCATTACAAGCCAACAATCAACCGACAACCGTTTTTGGTTCAGCACACTGCCTCTGCCAATCATGATGGCACCTCCCGCGACTTATGGTATTAGAGGTACACCCTTCTTTAGCACTCCCCAGTCTTCAATCGCGAGTGGAATTGAATCTGTTCCCTTTTCATCAGCTCTTCCACAGGGAACGGACGCAACCCACGCATACTCTACTCACAGCGGTTCGCACTGACCGCTGGTCACGGACGTGAGAGTGGGCTTTCAATACAGAGGCGGGCTAGCTCACCGTCATTCATGACCTCACCTTATGTCTGCGTATAGGCGCTCAGACGGTGTCATCCTGGATTGTTCAGATCTTCTACTCTGCGACTTGGTTGACTCGAAGACTGAGCCTTTACGAATTCAACAGCCCCTGATCCCCCTGCGAAGCACGCCGTATCATCCGCTCACATCCATATTTAGGCTTTCGTATAGGAGGACGTTTTCAACATGCCGCTGCCAAATTCTCATCTGCTAATAACGGAAAATCTGCAGATCTTTTGACCCAGCGCGATTTTGAATCGTGCAATTTATGCATAGTCCTTGGGGCCATATTAACATTTCCCACGCAAGAAGTTGAACAGAATCTCCGATTTCGAAGATGATACCGCTGCAATATTACATCCGACAATGATGGGTTCAATGCTACATGTTGAGGATCCGCTGATCGACTCTGAAACGACCAGCTAACGGCCTCTGCCTTCTAGATAGTCCACGGAACTGTGCAAGTATAAGAAGGGGGTGCTTTGTTTTCGATTGCTCAAGCCTTCTTCCTTCTTCCCCAGCTTCAATGGCTTCCTTCAATGCATCCGAGCTTCCCAATCCACTAACCCCGATGGCGTTCATTCCTGGTGAAATTGCTCATCAACTGCAGGTAGAGATTTATATGCTTGTGGGCACACTGGGGGTAAGGCTCAACCACACCAATGCCATTCATTTAATTTTTTATTTTGCTAGGCGTATATTTGGGACATCTTGTCCAACCTCCACAACGATTACCTGCTTTTAACTACCCAGAAAGTGGGTATCGCAACGGTCACGTATTTCTTTTCAAGGTATACAGTCCCAACTAGTCACGATAGCGATCACTGACGAATAGTAATAGGTTTTGGTCGTTACTGTATCTTTTGAATAGCACTTTGCTGGAAAGTATGCTTTGAGCATTCATATGTAACCAAAACTCACCGATATGCCAGCGTACCCGCTCAAGAATTGCGCTCTCGGTCAAGAACTCGCAAATATTTGCTACGCTATCGCAGTGCCAGCAAACTGTTTGCTTTTCTTCCTCCGAGCACGGGCCATCTTCAACAGAAATCGATACCTCGTCATATTTCTCTTCGTCGTGTGGCTCAGCGTGGTGGGTACTGCTGCAGCAATGCCCTCCGGGGTATTCGGTGGGAATATTGGCCCAACCCCTTACTGCTTGACTACGTCGGCCAAAGGGCCGTACGTCGGCGGCATCGGCATAACACCAGTCATCCACGACACAATAGTTTTCTTGGCAATCTCGTGGCGGCTCTTCGAAAATTCACATGCTAAGCATGGTTTCACCGGAAATATCAAAGCTTTCTGGACGGGAGAATATTTGCCTCGATTTTCGAGAGCTGTCCTCAAAGATGGTCAAATGTATTATCTGTATGCCCGCTCCTCTAGCTTGTTTATTTCAGACGCTTCTGACCAAAAATCATTCAGCACGGCCGTTACAGTGAACCTATTCAATGTCATAATGTTTTACAACCAGGACGTGGCTGAAGCATATCGCACCATGTTCAGTGTCTGCAATATCATGCTTACAAACTGCATGGCCTGCCTCGTCTTCCGGAATACCAAATTTGGGTATCATGGACGAGTAGCAACCACCTCAGAGTTGATGGCGCGAGGGACTGGGCCTGTATTGTTTATGCACAGACGGGAAGGACAGAGCGGAGGCAAAACCGATGTCACGTTGAATGTTGTACAGGTTACCCATGTCACTGAACAGATGGCGGATGCTCCGGTGTCAAAGAAACCAGAGATATGACTGCTGGTAGTATGGTAGAAGAGAGCAGAAATACTTGTAACCGTTCTTGCTACCCACGCTCGTCCGAAAACCACTCTTTATCTTTATTTGTCCTTGTTAGCCAAGTGTTGAAACTGCTCAAACTGCGTAGACTTGCGAGAATAAGAATGAAGTCGTTTAAGACGCTGATGAATTGGAAAGTTTGTGCCTGAAACTCCATGGTAATACCACATCTTGGTGAACAAATCGAAAATATACTTGAGAGTCGACACGAATCCGGCGATCCATGTGTACCTTCCAACAGCCATTCCATAGACCTTGATCTGCATCGATAAATCTACCCTTCGATCCATAACTATGTTAATATCTGCTGCTACCTCCCGCGCTTGAAACAATATCCCACACCGCCGCCTTCCGAGAGTTCATGATCATCGGGGCCGATCGGAGCTGTTTGTCCATAAATAGCGTGTCGCTGCTTCGCTAACTTCATCTGTGCCCTGATTCTGTGCCCACCCGGAGCTCACCAGATTTTCGCTCTGGAACATGCCCGTCGCCGCATTGATGCTAAGTTAGTATCGATGGATTTCGGAGCGAAAGTCAATTCACCGCACCCCTCCCTAATACATCGCATATGATATAAAGCCAGATCGCAGAAAGGATCGTTCAGCCGCCCTTACTTGCCTTTTTTTGGACTTGAAACTTCTCTTTCTCAAGAACTTTTCTCAAACTTCCATCTTCTTAGGAGTATCAACTGTCATTTCGGCGATTGTTGCGCTTCTATCATGACTTATTATACGATGATCACATTCAAAACTTCTTCTGTCATCTTCTCCCGGCTCGCAAGCCTTGGGCAGGATTTCTGCTGGTAGTAGACAAGTCGGTAGATCTTGAATCGCATCGAATTCCAGGCCGTCGTAGACTGTTTGACGCAACCCACATCGTGGCCCTGCGAGTCCGTCTTATTTTCAGGTATTGGTTATGGCATTATTTATCGTCGTAAAATCGGACTTTCTAGTCCGAACTTTTCTGCAGAACGCCGCAGTTGATCCGCAACACTCGGAAAAGTTCCCGATCGGGACTTTCTGCATCCTACACCGTACTTTGAAGTCCTCAGTCATGCTGAGGCCTCTGCTGTTGGCTATGGCTCTCCCATCCCTCACGCTTTGAAAAGGCCATCAGCCACACTGCTACCCATCAATGCCCCTGTCCTATTTTGGAAGTCGGCTCTTGCACCTTTACGGCGACCGTGTCGTTCCCTCCCAGTCACAAACCCAGATCCAGCGCATATTCAGATGACTACTCAATGTCTATGTACCCTCAGGAACATCACAATCTGCGCCCACACCAAGAACAAATTCCTTGCAATGGCCCCTATATCCATTCCTCGCATTTCTCTGTCGAAATAGGGCAACTAATTTTGTTTGAGCCTACTCAGGCATAATTAACTCTATGTATTTTCCTCCTAACAACCCTAACAACCAAATTTTTGTTCAAATTGGGTGGGTATTGATGCTCTACATCATACATGTAGAAATCGACAACGAATGGGCTGCTTCCGAAATGGGACAGGGGCATTGATGGGAAACTTCATGCCTTTATTATGGCCGACTCTGGGTGCTGCTTGAAAATACAGAACATGTAAACCCAAGAGAAATGTATTCCGAACACGTTGGTAGTGCCAATCCTGTGCTAATACAAGATTGAAATGAGCTGAGGCGAAATTTTGGCCAAGTCAAAACAACCTCGGCAACTTCCGTTCTCTGGTTAATCGGGCTGATTTTCTTCCAGTTGCTTTGCTGTCAGGTCTTATCGCCATCAATTCTGTATCCCAGATGCCCTTTGAATCCTCTTCTTTGGAATACCACTTGACGTTCAAAGTTGAAAGTTCGAACTTGAAAGTTTGACATTACCCCTTTGGGACACATACTTGTAATCGGCCGTTCAGACCACTACTTCCAACTTGCCTAAAACTTGAGAGTAAAACTTCAAAGTTGCCAGAAACTACTGACTTTGAACTTCCAGGTAGGCTAAAAGTACGAAGTTCAATTTAAAAAGCTGATTAAACATCGAAAAATGATCTCATAATTGGTGGCCTGGATTGATGAATTGTCTAGTCTCTGATGAACAGACACTACTCCAATAGGCACTCGTACCTCGTGCGTTGTATGAATTTTCTGCGAATTCTTTTGTTCAACTCACGCAGATGCATCAAATCGAGGGGCGACCGACCGCACGCGCCGGGCGCCTAACGGCGCAGAGCCTGCCCCAGATCCTTGACTTGCACGAGCTCGGACCACTCGCCCTGGATCGTCTGCGACCGAAATCGCCAAGAATAGTTCTGCGGATTCTAATTCAAGACCTCCTCGGATTTCGGCGTTCGCAATCCATCCGCAATCTTCCGCAATCTCGGGCGCTTGAGAGAGTTCAGCATGGCGAAGTTTCAAGATTATAGTTTTGGACCGAATCCCTTGCTCAATGTTCGTTCTCAACCGTTTATAGAAGCAGGTTGGCGATGCGAGTCTTTTCAACTTGACTTCCTTTTGGGGTATGCATGACATCGACACATGTGTGGGCACAGCATATTCTGCTTCTTTCTCGCACCACCACAAACGCCACCTCAGAGCTCTCCGAAATGCCCAAGAAAATAGCCATTGTCGGTGGACACGGGGAGGTGAGATATCTTAGTATCCCTAAGGACAGAATTGCAGCTAAGACTCTATGGATGATAGGTGTCTTTGCGCCTAGCCCGGATTCTGGGACCATCCCACTCCGTTACTTCCATTATCCGCAACCCAGCTCACGAGGCGGATATAAAGGCTGCCTCTGCGATTCCGCTTCTCCTCTCTCTTGAGGAAGCCACAGTAGCAGACTTCACGGCGGCATTTCAAGGTGTCGATGTCGTTTACTTTAGCGCCGGCGCAGGTGAGGCCGGGCCAGAGCGCACGAAGGCCGTCGACTGGGATGGAGCGGTGAAGGTTTTCGACGCTATTGAAGCAGTGAAAGGCACGCCCCCGCGCCTGATTCTCGTCTCCGCCATCGATATCCGCGATCCCAACAAGATCCCGGCGCACTACGTGCGTTCTCAATGACTCTGTCCGTTCGCCCTTTGAGTCTCATATCTGATTTCCATAGACCAAGCAGGACATCGAGTTCTCGAAGCAGGCGCGCGCCGCCATGTCCTTTTACATACACTGCAAATACGAGGCGGACAAGAACCTTGCGAAGCGTACTGCGTTCAAGTGGACCATCTTGCGCCCGGGTTATCTTGACAATAAGCCTGGTACCGGGAAGGCTTCAATTGGTCGCACACACTTTATGCCTACCATTTCTGTGCGGGCGTTTCGATTCGATGAATGATTGCTTCGGTTAAATTGATGCTTCTTCATACAGAGAGACGACGTCGCGACTGCTCTTGCGCTGCTGCTGGAGCGGGATGATGCCGCAGGGCTTGGCATCGATATGGTAGGCGGTGATACACCGATTGCGGCGGGCTTGGATGCCTTCATCGAGAAGGGCGAAACTGATTTCTTGGGATAAACACTATCGACACCGTGAATGAAGATAGGGAGTTCTTCAATGTACTAATGTACGAGTTCTATGACTAGGATTGAAGTGAAAACGCGTATCGCGAGGCAAGTCACGACTTACCAGGGCAGGGAAGTTCTTCGATGTACTCATCTATTACGTTGCACGAGTTCCATGACTGCGATTGGGGTGAAAACGCGTATGATGAGGCCGGTCGCCACTTACAAAGACACGATCCTCAATTATTGGCGACAGCGGGCCGTTGGGTTCATCACACCGGCAAAAGTGAAAATTCAGCCCGGCTGAACATGTTGCCGAAATTCTGAGTTTCGGCTTCAAAAGAAACAAGTCTGAAAGTGCGCGTGAAAACAACAAATTCGGCAAAGCTGAATCAGTTGCCGAAAGGGATAAATTCAGCAGCATTTTTGGCAGTGCTGAATGTACTCATTTCGGCACCAAATTTTGCATGTTTGAAAGTAAGGCCGAAAGCAATGTAACCAGCAGCCAATTCAGCTTGGCCGAGAATAACAATTTCGGCATTGCCTAAACTGTAGCTGAAAGTATTGGTTTCAGCCTAACTTTCAGCCACGCCGAAACAATAAGATTCGGCATTGCCGAAACTGCGGCCGAAATCATTTGTTTCGGGTCCAGCCGAAATGACAGCCTAATATGGCTGTTTCGGTTGGAGCCGAAAGTGCGGCTGAAATAACAAGTTTCGGCCCGGCTTAAAGTAAGCGGCTGCTCATCTGCAGTGTAGGCGGCAGCCTGATCTGCAGTTCAACTGCAAACTGAACTGCAGTTCAGTCTGCCACTTATCAAGTTTAAGAAATCTAATTAAATAAATGATTTGCATGGCAGGGATATGGTATAGTTATTATTGTGGGACATTGATAATGTGAAGCCAATGGGCCAAACAAAAACAAAAACGGAACAAGATGGTAGAGAAGGAAAAATATTATGTAAGCAGAACAATTACGTAAAATTCCAGTACCTTCAAGAGAGGAACAACAAGCCATGTGTGTGTGCGATTTAGCTCGGTCGAACATGTTGCGATAAGATCAGATAAGCCATATTGAGTAATCGGCCTAAAGTGCAGCTGAAATCATTGGTTTCAGCAGCAATAGGCACTTCAGGTGTATGTATGCAAAGGAATAGAAAATTCTTTATAATCCGCCCAAGAACGGAAAATCTGCTCAAGGGAGGAACAGAAGAAAGATTACATAATATTCCGACAGGTAGGTGAAAGGAGAGTATTGTACCCAGTGTTGTATAAGGAAGTTCAGAAAAGAGTGCCGTACATAATGTAATAGAAGCACTGAGTTACGTAAATGTTGTATGCCATGACAACAACATTGCAAAGAGAATCACAAGATGTATTGTCGAGCTGCAATGAAACTAACCCATGAATGAAAAAGAAATAGTTGGCTGCAGCACGTTCTAAAATAAACAGGAGAAGCTACTTCTCTGCTGAAACTTGGCTGCAGCTCAAAGAAAAAGAGGTAGGCTGCGGCAGTGCTCCGGATGGGAAGTTGAGAAGCAGTAGGTAATTCTTCGCCGAAAATGAGCTGCTGCTCAAAAGGAAGTAGGCTGCGGCAGTGCTCCGGATGGGAAGTTGAGAAGCAGTAGGTACTTCTCCGCCGAAAATGAGCTGCTGCTCAAAAAGAAGTAGGCTGCGGCAGTGCTCCGGACGGGAAGTTGACAAGCAGTAGGTAATTCTTTGCTGAAAATGAGCTGCTGCCCAAAAAGAAGTAGGCAGCGGCAGTGCTCCGGACGGGAAGTTGAGAAGCAGTAGGTACTTCTTCGCCGAAAATGGCCAAAAATGAACTGCTGCTCAAAAAGAAGTAGGCTGCGGCAGTGCTGCGGACAGGAAATTGAGAAGCAGTAGTGAATTCTTCGCCGAAAATGAGCTGCTGCTCAAAAGGAAGTAGGCTGCGGCAGTGCTCCGGATGGGAAGTTGAGAAGCAGTAGGTAATTCTTTGCTGAAAATGAGCTGCTGACCAAAAAGAAGTAGGCTGCGGCAGTGCTGCGGACCGGAAATTGAGAAGCAGTAGGTAATTCTTCGCCGAAAATGAACTACTGCTCAAAAAGAAGTAGGCTGCGGCAGTGCTCCGGACGGGAAATTCAGAAGCAGTAGGTAATTCTTCGCCGAAAATGAGCTGCTGCTGAAAAAGATGTAGGCTGCGGCAGTGCTGCGGACCGGAAATTGAGAAGCAGTAGGTACTTCTGCGCCGACAATGAGCTGCTGCTCAAAAAGACGTAGGCTGCGGCAGTGCTGCGGACAGGAAATTGAGAAGCAGTAGTGAATTCTTCGCCGAAAATGAGCTGCTGCTCAAAAAGAAGTAGGCTGCGGCAGTGCTCCGGACGGGAAGTTGAGAAGCAGTAGGTACTTCTCCGCCGACAATGAGCTGCTGCTCAAAAAGACGTAGGCTGCGGCAGTGCTGCGGACAGGAAATTGAGAAGCAGTAGTGAATTCTTTGCCGAAAATGAGCTGCTGCTCAAAAGGAAGTAGGCTGCGGCAGTGCTCCGGACGGGAAGTTGAGAAGCAGTAGGTACTTCTCCGCCGAAAATGAGCTGCTGCTGAAAAAGATGTAGGCTGCGGCAGTGCTGCGGACCGGAAATTGAGAAGCAGTAGGTAATTCTTCGCCGAAAATGAGCTGCTGCTCAAAAGGAAGTAGGCTGCGGCAGTGCTCCGGACGGGAAGTTGAGAAGCAGTAGGTACTTCTCCGCCGACAATGAGCTGCTGCTCAAAAAGACGTAGGCTGCGGCAGTGCTGCGGACCGGAAGTTGAGAAGCAGTAGGTAATTCTTCGCCGAAAATGAGCTGCTGCTCAAAAGGAAGTAGGCTGCGGCAGTGCTCCGGACGGGAAGTTGAGAAGCAGTAGGTACTCCTCCGCCGACAATGAGCTGCTGCTCAAAAAGACGTAGGCTGCGGCAGTGCTGCGGACCGGAAGTTGAGAAGCAGTAGGTAATTCTTCGCCGAAAATGAGCTGCTGCTCAAAAGGAAGTAGGCTGCGGCAGTGCTCCGGATGGGAAGTTGAGAAGCAGTAGGTACTTCTCCGCTGAAAATGAGCTGCTGCCCAAAAAGAAGTAGGCTGCAGCAGTGCTCCGGACGGGAAAATAATAAATGTCTTTGCAAACACACCACAAAGTCAATATTTGTTGCCGAAAGCATTCATTTCAGCTGCACTTCAGGGTGATTACCTGATATAGCTTAGGGCCTGATCGGGTGGCACGGAATCCCAAGTGTATACGCCTACGCTTTCGTGTGTCACATCAGTCACCCGGCTGATTTTCTTCCGAGCGAGCATGTGGGCCACGTCAACCGTCGTCAAGCACTTCTCTGCTCACCGTCGACCACAGCGAAGACGCTCCCCCTCTCTATTTTTTCGTTTTTCTTTGAGCGCATTTGGATAGCAGGTCCAAGTAAACTTTCATAGAATTTATCCATTTTTTCAAATGTTTTTAAACTTGTAATGAGTGAGATATGGACCGTGTCGGGGAAGGTGGGCAGACGGCGGGAACAGCGGAAATGAGCAGGCGACGACGTCAAAGAGGACTTGGCGATTGTGGCCTGGACCGAAGTGACAAGGGCCGAATCAAGCTCGCAACAAGCACAGCCTCAACAAAGCTTACGCTTCGATTTTGGCGGGCAAGCGTAAGCGTTCCATGCCACCCGATCAGGCCCTTATCTGATCTTACCACATTGCGTTTTTGCAGATCATGGCTTGGTAGTACAGCAACATGTTTGGCTGAGCTGAATTGCACAAACCTGGCTTGCTTTTTCCTTTTTGGGGGGTACGGAAATTTTACATAATTGACTAATTACATAAATTGCTGCGACCTACATCCTTGCGAGCTGTAGTTCATGTTTGGCCATTTACAGCAAAGAAGTATCTACTGCTTCTTATTTTCCTGTCCGGCGCACTGCCGCTGCCTAGCTGCTTTTGAGCAGCAGCTCATTTTCGGTGAAGATGTACCTACTGCCTCTCATTTTCCCGCCCAGAGCACTGCCGCAGCCTACTTCTTTGTGAGCAGTAGTTCATTTTCGGCGAAGAATTACCTACTGCTTCTCAATTTCCTGTCCACAGCACTGCCGCTGCCTACTTCTTTTTGAGCAGCAGCTCATTTTCAGCGAAGAATTACCTACTGCTTCTCAATTTCCTGTCTGCAGCACTGCTGCAGCCTACTGCTTTTTGAGCAGCAGTTCATTTTCGGCCATTTTCGGCGAAGAAGTACCTACTGCTTCTCAACTTCCCGTCCGGAGCACTGCCGCTGCCTACTTCTTTTTGGGCAGCAGCTCATTTTCAGCAAAGAATTACCTACTGCTTCTCAATTTCCGGTCCGCAGCACTGCCGCAGCCTACATCTTTTGGAGCAGCAGCTCATTTTCGGCGGAGAAGTACCTACTGCTTCTCAACTTCCCATCTGGAGCACTGCCGCAGCCTACTTCCTTTTGAGCAGTAGTTCATTTTCGGTGAAGAATTACCTACTGCTTCTCAATTTCCGGTCCGCAGCACTGCCGCAGCCTACTTCCTTTTGAGCAGCAGCTCATTTTCGGCGAAGAATTACCTACTGCTTCTCAATTTCCGGTCCGCAGCACTGCCGCAGCCTACGTCTTTTTGAGCAGCAGCTCATTTTCGGCGGAGAAGTACCTACTGCTTCTCAACTTCCCGTCCGGAGCACTGCCGCAGCCTACTTCCTTTTGAGCAGCAGCTCATTTTCGGCAAAGAATTCACTACTGCTTCTCAATTTCCTGTCCGCAGCACTGCCGCAGCCTACTTCTTTTTGAGCAGCAGTTCATTTTTGGCCATTTTCGGCGAAGAAGTACCTACTGCTTCTCAACTTCCCGTCCGGAGCACTGCCGCTGCCTACATCTTTTTGAGCAGCAGCTCATTTTCGGCGAAGAATTACCTACTGCTTCTCAATTTCCGGTCCGCAGCACTGCCGCAGCCTACTTCCTTTTGAGCAGCAGCTCATTTTCGGCGAAGAATTACCTACTGCTTCTCAATTTCCGGTCCGCAGCACTGCCGCAGCCTACGTCTTTTTGAGCAGCAGCTCATTTTCGGCGGAGAAGTACCTACTGCTTCTCAACTTCCCGTCCGGAGCACTGCCGCAGCCTACTTCCTTTTGAGCAGCAGCTCATTTTCGGCAAAGAATTCACTACTGCTTCTCAATTTCCTGTCCGCAGCACTGCCGCAGCCTACGTCTTTTTGAGCAGCAGCTCATTGTCGGCGGAGAAGTACCTACTGCTTCTCAACTTCCCGTCCGGAGCACTGCCGCAGCCTACTTCCTTTTGAGCAGCAGCTCATTTTCGGCGAAGAATTCACTACTGCTTCTCAATTTCCTGTCCGCAGCACTGCCGCAGCCTACTTCTTTTTGAGCAGCAGTTCATTTTTGGCCATTTTCGGCGAAGAAGTACCTACTGCTTCTCAACTTCCCGTCCGGAGCACTGCCGCTGCCTACTTCTTTTTGGGCAGCAGCTCATTTTCAGCAAAGAATTACCTACTGCTTGTCAACTTCCCGTCCGGAGCACTTCCGCAGCCTACTTCTTTTTGAGCAGCAGCTCATTTTCGGCGGAGAAGTACCTACTGCTTCTCAACTTCCCATCCGGAGCACTGCCGCAGCCTACTTCCTTTTGAGCAGCAGCTCATTTTCGGCGAAGAATTACCTACTGCTTCTCAACTTCCCGTCCGGAGCACTGCCGCTGCCTACTTCTTTTTGGGCAGCAGCTCATTTTCAGCAAAGAATTACCTACTGCTTCTCAATTTCCGGTCCGCAGCACTGCCGCAGCCTACATCTTTTTGAGCAGCAGCTCATTTTCGGCGGAGAAGTACCTACTGCTTCTCAACTTCCCATCTGGAGCACTGCCGCAGCCTACTTCCTTTTGAGCAGTAGTTCATTTTCGGCGAAGAATTACCTACTGCTTCTCAATTTCCGGTCCGCAGCACTGCCGCAGCCTACGTCTTTTTGAGCAGCAGCTCATTTTCGGCGGAGAAGTACCTACTGCTTCTCAACTTCCCGTCCGGAGCACTGCCGCAGCCTACTTCCTTTTGAGCAGCAGCTCATTTTCGGCAAAGAATTCACTACTGCTTCTCAATTTCCTGTCCGCAGCACTGCCGCAGCCTACGTCTTTTTGAGCAGCAGCTCATTGTCGGCGGAGAAGTACCTACTGCTTCTCAACTTCCCGTCCGGAGCACTGCCGCAGCCTACTTCCTTTTGAGCAGCAGCTCATTTTCGGCAAAGAATTCACTACTGCTTCTCAATTTCCTGTCCGCAGCACTGCCGCAGCCTACGTCTTTTTGAGCAGCAGTTCATTTTTGGCCATTTTCGGCGAAGAAGTACCTACTGCTTCTCAACTTCCCGTCCAGAGCACTGCCGCTGCCTACATCTTTTTGAGCAGCAGCTCATTTTCGGCGAAGAATTACCTACTGCTTCTGAATTTCCCGTCCGGAGCACTGCCGCAGCCTACTTCTTTTTGAGCAGTAGTTCATTTTCGGCGAAGAATTACCTACTGCTTCTCAATTTCCGGTCCGCAGCACTGCCGCAGCCTACTTCTTTTTGGTCAGCAGCTCATTTTCAGCAAAGAATTACCTACTGCTTCTCAACTTCCCATCCGGAGCACTGCCGCAGCCTACTTCCTTTTGAGCAGCAGCTCATTTTCGGCGAAGAATTACCTACTGCTTCTCAATTTCCGGTCCGCAGCACTGCCGCAGCCTACGTCTTTTTGAGCAGCAGCTCATTTTCGGCGGAGAAGTACCTACTGCTTCTCAACTTCCCGTCCGGAGCACTGCCGCAGCCTACTTCCTTTTGAGCAGCAGCTCATTTTCGGCAAAGAATTCACTACTGCTTCTCAATTTCCTGTCCGCAGCACTGCCGCAGCCTACGTCTTTTTGAGCAGCAGCTCATTGTCGGCGGAGAAGTACCTACTGCTTCTCAACTTCCCGTCCGGAGCACTGCCGCAGCCTACTTCTTTTTGAGCAGCAGCTCATTTTCGGCGGAGAAGTACCTACTGCTTCTCAACTTCCCATCTGGAGCACTGCCGCAGCCTACTTCCTTTTGAGCAGTAGTTCATTTTCGGCGAAGAATTACCTACTGCTTCTCAATTTCCGGTCCGCAGCACTGCCGCAGCCTACGTCTTTTTGAGCAGCAGCTCATTTTCGGCGGAGAAGTACCTACTGCTTCTCAACTTCCCGTCCGGAGCACTGCCGCAGCCTACTTCCTTTTGAGCAGCAGCTCATTTTCGGCAAAGAATTCACTACTGCTTCTCAATTTCCTGTCCGCAGCACTGCCGCAGCCTACGTCTTTTGAGCAGCAGCTCATTGTCGGCGGAGAAGTACCTACTGCTTCTCAACTTCCCGTCCGGAGCACTGCCGCAGCCTACTTCTTTTGAGCAGCAGCTCATTTTCGTCGGAGAAGTACCTACTGCTTCTCAACTTCCCATCCGGAGCACTGCCGCAGCCTACTTCCTTTTGAGCAGCAGCTCATTTTCGGCGAAGAATTACCTACTGCTTCTCAACTTCCCATCCGGAGCACTGCCGCAGCCTACCTCTTTTTCTTTGAGCTGCAGCCAAGTTTCAGCAGAGAAGTAGCTTCTCCTGTTTATTTTAGAACGTGCTGCAGCCAACTATTTCTTTTTCATTCATGGGTTAGTTTCATTGCAGCTCGACAATACATCTTGTGATTCTCTTTGCAATGTTGTTGTCATGGCATACAACATTTACGTAACTCAGTGCTTCTATTACATTATGTACGGCACTCTTTTCTGAACTTCCTTATACAACACTGGGTACAATACTCTCCTTTCACCTACCTGTCGGAATATTATGTAATCTTTCTTCTGTTCCTCCCTTGAGCAGATTTTCCGTTCTTGGGCGGATTATAAAGAATTTTCTATTCCTTTGCATACATACACCTGAAGTGCCTATTGCTGCTGAAACCAATGATTTCAGCTGCACTTTAGGCCGATTACTCAATATGGCTTATCTGATCTTATCGCAACATGTTCGACCGAGCTAAATCGCACACACACATGGCTTGTTGTTCCTCTCTTGAAGGTACTGGAATTTTACGTAATTGTTCTGCTTACATAATATTTTTCCTTCTCTACCATCTTGTTCCGTTTTTGTTTTTGTTTGGCCCATTGGCTTCACATTATCAATGTCCCACAATAATAACTATACCATATCCCTGCCATGCAAATCATTTATTTAATTAGATTTCTTAAACTTGATAAGTGGCAGACTGAACTGCAGTTCAGTTTGCAGTTGAACTGCAGATCAGGCTGCCGCCTACACTGCAGATGAGCAGCCGCTTACTTTAAGCCGGGCCGAAACTTGTTATTTCAGCCGCACTTTCGGCTCCAACCGAAACAGCCATATTAGGCTGTCATTTCGGCTGGACCCGAAACAAATGATTTCGGCCGCAGTTTCGGCAATGCCGAATCTTATTGTTTCGGCGTGGCTGAAAGTTAGGCTGAAACCAATACTTTCAGCTACAGTTTAGGCAATGCCGAAATTGTTATTCTCGGCCAAGCTGAATTGGCTGCTGGTTACATTGCTTTCGGCCTTACTTTCAAACATGCAAAATTTGGTGCCGAAATGAGTACATTCAGCACTGCCAAAAATGCTGCTGAATTTATCCCTTTCGGCAACTGATTCAGCTTTGCCGAATTTGTTGTTTTCACGCGCACTTTCAGACTTGTTTCTTTTGAAGCCGAAACTCAGAATTTCGGCAACATGTTCAGCCGGGCTGAATTTTCACTTTTGCCGGTGTGCATACTAGTGGACGACTGGACCGGTTCTGCAGCCAATGTTTCTGGGGCTGAGACTTCCATCGGCGCTGAGGGTCCTGGTTGTTGAGAGTTTGTCTTCTCTGGACGCTCCTTATCCCACTTGTCCAGGGAATCCTCGTTGAACGACTTGTTACAGCACGACCCACAACACCCGGCGAGATGGTTTCCGCTGTTCCCTCCAAACGCCTTTGTGTTGCACCATGGCTGAAACGCCGAGATCACGCATATAGCTGGAAACGTGTGTTAATGTGAGGTGTGGACTCCGGAGGCTATCTATGCATACGTACCACAGATACCAGCAGCGGCTTCGGCTTCATTTGCACTCATTTTCTGCTCGCAAGGGTTTCTTGAGGATTTACTGGTCGTGGTCGTGGTGTTGGTCGTGGTACACACAAGGTACAATTTACACGTACGACCCGCAAAGAGTCACTAGTCACCCGCGAACACCGGCGAAAGCTACTTTTATGTACAGCCTTGCATTTCGGACCGTTGAGCATGACGTCAGTGATTTTCGTGTTAGTTTCAACCATTGTCAGAACCAAAAATTGAGCCAAGTCAGATAGATGCCGAAGCAAATTGAAAGACTCCACAACGCTAATCTCGCTAATGTTCATCCAGTTTGAATAAAGGTAACAAATCCAGAGAGTTTTTGCAAGGGGGTACTTTTTTGTGAATGGAGGAACATACGTCGGTTTTTGTTTTTTCCCGAGTTTGGCTGAACCAACCAACCACGTCATACCACGTGACGTCCATATAAGGCAATGATGGCACACGCCATCAGCTTTCAAGTGCCGCTCGTTCTGCGTTCAAAGGCCAACGACGACCGACTGCCTCAGGCACCACAAGAACTTGAATAATATGTTTATCTTGGGTATCTAGCTTTATATCTCAATACAAAAGATGTTTTTCTAGAAACATCGGGACAAAATTCAACTAATATTACTGCTTCGCGACGCGCCGACGCTTGGAACGAATCGGACCATCATCCACTGGTACAGATAAGCAGCTTGACGAGTTCTCACCCGGTACATACGAGACCCACTGGCCCGTACATTCTGGTCGTCATCTGGGTCTCGCAAAAAAATCGCTTGATGGGCTTGATGGCGGCAGAGCAGTCAAGTTGGCGCGTGATTTTTGCACGTCATACTACCAAATTGTGCGGAAAACTACAGTGTGACTGCAGTAGGCCTACTAGAGACATTCAGAGACCATGTTGATACCAAATATGACATTATAAGCTGTTTTCAAGCTGAAAGATTTTCCTACTGGAAAATTTTTTCACGGACCTGGCCGGCCAACCAACCACCCAGGGTCCGGTCCGGCATTCACGGGCCGGCACCCCCTTGAGTTTTTGCTGAGTTTTGAACATGTTCAACTCATGTTCGGCCATCATTGTTTGGTTCTGACCCGCCATCATCAATCAACGCTCGATCAACCTTCCTGGTCCTTCCTTTTTACTCAACCGCCGAACTTAACGTCTTGCCGCAATAACGCAGTCGACCCTCCTTAGAGTCAATACTTATGACCGTGCGACCAAAGTCGGAAGGGTCAACGCGCGCTTAGTGACTAGTAAAAATCTCTCATCTTTACCTTACATCTGAAAAACGACATTTACACAGCGTAACTTTCTCCCTCTGTTTCCACTGCCACTTCATAACCTCAAGCAAAAAGGTTATTTCAGAATGTTGCCGCCGTCAAGTGCGACACCAAGATGTCGTCTTTGAACGGTACAATCGCGAGCGCGGCGCCAAAGTCTGTCGACTGCGCCGCCCCGAACTTGAAGCTCTCCGACGTGATTCACGGAGAAGCAGTAATTCAAGTCGCCGGACACGGCGAGGATGTTCAATGCGCTGGTGTTCGCTGACGAGTTGAGCCACATGTTCACACTCCCAGCCATGCCGGTGTCCAAGCGAGATAGGCTCGTCCTTGGGATGTACCACGCATGTGGGAGCCCAAAGCGCCCACTGGACGACTGCATCTGAAGCTATGGAAGCGCGCTCCCAGAACGGGGCCGAGGTGACTGCGGCGAGGGCCCAATTCACTCACTCACTTCAGGATGAATAGGACGAGCGCGCTGAGTGACTCGGGGCTTCGTGCAGTCGGCAGGACCGCGGATAGTCGGTCTCAATGCCTGTTCCACCGAGAGGCAATTTGTCGGTACTGAAATCCGCAGTAAGGAGCGCATTTTGTCGGGATCGGAACTGACATAGGCGGGAAAATCAGACCGAATTTGTGGGGACTTCGGCTCAGACCACCAATTGTCGCCTCGCACGGCCTGTTTGTGAGGTGAACTCTTCTGCTGTCGCCGCCTATCTACTGGATTTGACGGATTCCGGTTCAGACCCCTAAGAATTCTGCAAACGCGAGCTTTACCCCTGATAAATCCTCCCGTTGGTCTGGTTTTTGTCGGAATTTGGCCCAGGCTAAACGCCCAGTTTTTCCGGAATTTTCCAAATGGGATCAGGCATTTGGCCTGATTATCTGGGATGCTCAGTCGGCGCATACTTATGTCGTCTCCAACCCCACTTGCGCAGCGTTGCGCTTCGCGCACGCGCCCCGTCCATTCGCAGTCCAATGCCGCACGGCCCGCACCTGCGGCTCATAAGGTCGGAAGTGCGTTCTAACGGATCTCAGGGACTTTTTGTGGTTGCTCTTCTGGCGGCTCAGATTCATAGGCAAGTTGCCGCATGACCTATTTTGAGTACACCGCCACTGATTTTTTATCGGCAGTCGGAATCTGAAAAAATGCAGCTTATTTCGCAACAAACTCGCTCGCGGCTCAATCGGTGACCGCAATTCATCCCCGAGCGGCTCCATCAGACGAAGTGAATCTACGCTCCGAAGCAATACCAGAGACCGAGTATATACCAGACCCTTTCATCCGAACAAAAGTCCTGATTCCGGAGAAACAGACCCACAGGAAAGCATGTGCTACACAGAACGTTGCTAAGTGACGTCTTTGTTTGCCAGACATCCAATGGAATCACGCTGAATTGGGTCGCCCGCATCCAGTCGTGGATCTTTAACGGCCCGTTTATGTTGCTTTGAAAACGCTGGCGTCTACCAATGCGGCCCGTGTCAACTGGCCTCGTTGCAGGATGATCCTAGGATAATTTGATCCCAAGACTCGCCCTTCGCCCAGAATATAAATGAGACGGCCACGGCTCACGGTGGAGCAAATCTTTCCGCTCCCTTGTCAGAAACCATGTTGGCAGCATTATCCCTCTTGGCGGTGGCTCTTTCTGTAGGCCGCGCCGCCGCGTACGTCGAGTGTAACGTCCTCAATTATGGAGCCGTCGCGGACAACAGCACTGATCTCGGTCCGGCGCTCACCAAGGCGTGGACCCAGTGCGTCATCCCACAAGTGACGACGACAGTTGCAGACAATGTGCTACTCTACGTTCCTTCGGGAAACTTCCTTCTCAAGACGAACGTGGTGTTCGACAATGCCGCGAACTGGAACCTCCACATCGCGGGCAATATCTACTTACCGTACCTCCCGTCGTTGACAGGAACGATGCTCACTTTTGAGGTTCGCATTTTATTCTTGTGTGCTAAGAAGATATCTGATTGGCCCATATCAATGCAGAACTGCCAGAATATTCTCCTGAATGGCCCTGGAGCCATCTACGGGAACGGGTAGGTTTGGTCTCACCAAGACAACCCTCATTCTAACTCGTTCCTTGTTCCTTGCAGATACCGTTATAGACCTGGTGGCGACGTAAGTGTCCCTGCTTATGCGGTCTGGATCACCCTACATTTGGCCCTATAGCTCACGCTGAATCCGAGCCGCCCGCGACTCATCCGTTTCCAAAACTGCAACAAGTAAGTTCGCGCTTCGTTCAGAGCTCTCAGTCCACTCAATATATCCAGCTGCGAGATCACCGCCGTAACTCTCTACGACTCCCCGCAGTTCCACGTCACCATCATCGGTAACAAGTAATGTTCAACCCTGTTGCATTTGTATTTCTCTCATTGTTTTTCAGCAACGTCGCGCATGACATGGCTATCATCGCCAGTCACATCGGTATGCTACAAAGCGCTCAAAGTATCCCTTATTTGACCTGTGCGGTCTAGGTGAGACCGATGGCTTCGACATGAGCGGGAATAACAAGTGCGACACATTTTCCTCCCAACGTTCATGTAAATCTGATCTTGTGCAGCTACGTTCACGATGTATCCGTCGAGAACGGAGACGAGGTCCGCCTTCTTGATTTAGTTTCTTCTACGACAAGCGCATTGAACATTGAATAGTGTGTTACTGTCAAGACACCGACAAACGTACGCAGGGAAGCCTCTACCTATTTCCATATCGCTGATGACAGAACCAGGGTTTCGTCGCCGAGCGAATCACTTGCAAGTGGACCGCTGGGTGTAACATTGGATCGTTCGGGGCTGGTATGTCTTGGTTGAGACCGACAAAGGAAACATCCTTACCTCTCCTGTGCAGGAGACACAAGTGTGAACGTGCAAAACGTCTTCTACAGCGACGTGACCATCTCCAACTCGGATGCTGGGGTCATGATCAAGTCGTACCCAGATAATGCGACTAGCTTCACCCTTTTCACCAAGTGATGCTGACCTCGATATCAGATTGGCATCGTGAAGAATATCACCTACACAGGATTTACGCTGGTGCGCCTGTTTTCGGTTGAAATACCTGTCTCAAACGATTCAACAATCATTCAGTCCGCTGCAGCTTATCCCCTCTGTGGGTTCTGTTTCGATTTTTTTTGAACGGGCAGAGCATTGACATTCGATATAGACATCAGCGCCTTCTGGTAAGTTAATTCACCGGCACGACTGGTCCAGAAGTTCAAAATCCTATAAATAGGGCTGGAAACGGTGTCGACACCGGCAAGCTCCAAATCTCGGATGTGACGTTCGAAAACATCGTGGTATGCACCACTGCTCCTCTCCGCTCTTACCTTGTGAAATTGAATATTCGTAGGGAACCGGAACCCCCACGCGTCCGGCAGTGCTGCTGGACTGCAACAAGGCAACGCCGTGCGAGAATATCAAGGTACGTACGATTTCTCTTTTGGCTCGAAGCGTCTGCTGGTGTTTGACCTGTGCTGTAGTTCAGCGGCATCTCCCTTACCAACACAAAGGCCAATTCGTTCACGAACGCTTGTGGTTCGGGGGTGAGCGGCATCCCTGCGTGTTGACGAGTTTGTCCCATTGTTATATGCAAATCACACTCGCTTTGGGACGGATTTTTTTGGCCAGAGACGTGCACTCGATCACCTGGTTCAAGGGTATGAGCAATGGCGTACTTCGATTCAATAAAAGCTTTAGGAACAGTTTCGGGAAGATCAGAAGACAACAGAATTCCCTAGGATTATTCGCTCCGCAAAAGGGTTCTGCCAAGGTTCTCCTTGAACAAGGAGGGGCTTACTGGCCACATGGGGAAGCTCTCCCGTTTGAGGAGTCGTCACGGAGGTGGATAGGCCAAGAGGAAGCACTCTGAACATATGCACAATAAACGGGGGGACGGGGATCCTAGATGGAGCCGTGCTCACCCTCCCCAACTAAGTATCCGCTGAAACCCCGACCGCGAAAACAGAGACGTGCCTGGGATGAACTTCAAGGCATTGCGCCCGCATCCGAAATAAACCCTGCATTTGTACCCGTGAGATTTCAATGTGGAGGCGCAATGATCCTGTCGGGTGCAGTGTACTGAGGATCAAACTGGTCATGGTTCAGAGAAGCCTTTGAATAAAGGACGGGATTACATAATATGGCCACACGTTGAGCATATTCTAGCTTCCCAGTACTGTATCGACGACACAAACGACACGTGGAGGTTGTATTGCACGACGCTATCCATGTAATTCAGAAACTTACATAAAGGAAATAGTTCACCGGCTGTCGATATGCAGGGGCGCAGTGGTTTTTCAGAAGAATCGCCCAGGAAATTTTGCAAGGCCAAAGGACATCAATTAGAGCTTTAGAAAGGTCGACAGAATCACTACGACCCATGGCACTCTCGTTCAGATGAATGCATAAGAAACTTAAGAGATTGCTGCAGGGTTTTTTCAGGACTCGAGAACGGTGGATGGACACGCTCTGTTCTTCGCAGGCCCAGAACTGGCAGCGTGTGGGTCGTACACTCGAAAAGTTGCGCAGAAGTTCGTAGCATCGGGGCCGATCTTATACAGGGATTGCGAGTAGACTAGGAAATGTCGGTGTCATACAAAAATGCGATGCCCCAAAATACTCCCAGGTGTTGTACGAGCGGCGACTTCTCCCAACATCGTTTTGACATCGCGTTTCGCCTGGAAGCCTACACATCTGTCTTCCAGCCTCTCCGCACTCACTGGATTTTATACCCTACTTGGTGGTGATTTCCCTTCGTCGGCGAGTGCAATTAATTATATTTTTGGGAATGAACCACAAGACGCCATGCCCGGCCGATTCGCCTCAATTTTTTGCTTTCCGCGCAACCTACTGAGCGGTAAGATTGCGTACACTCTTCCAAAACCTGTGCGCATGAGCTGCTGAGTAACACAATAACACACGGCTTACTCGCATCTCTTCAAGAATGCACTGTTCGTGTGAATCGGCGCAATGTGGGGTGTGCCGCTCTCGGTTTTGTTAAACAACATCTCCGTCGCCGCGCTCGACCATTTCGGCCACACGGGCGTGATACTGGGCCGCAATTTATCGTTGGGGTCAAGATTTACCGCGAGCGAAAGGAAGCCAAGTGTGAAGGCATTGATGAAAGCGGTGTTGCTGTAGATGAGTGTCACGTTAAAGTCATTGAAAGAGGGGAAATAATTGATCATGTCCTGGCCATGCAGGGCAGGAGGAATTGCGTATTCTCCCTGTGGAAGCAAATCAACAGAGGTTAGGGTTAGAAGATTTCGTGGCGCAAACCTTGTAAGATGCAGCAGGGAAGGCTTCGAGCAGGGAGTATGTAGGGCATTTGAACATGGCTGTAAGGAGGTGGGTGTTTTGGATGTTATCGATGGGTGGAAGTGCTTACAATCTCCCATGATTTCAGTAACCTGGGTCGCGGAAGACCCCAACGACGAATAAATCGCGGCCGCCGCATTGCTCTCTTCAACTCCGAAAAGCGGGAAGCGGGTGCGCACATACTCTGCGACATCATACTCTGCGGTTTGGTTGACGAAGAGGACTCCTTCATTGGTGTTGATTATGGAAAGTAAGATGTCCTGGTTAGTACGATTCGGGTTAAAAAAATTTTGCTCGGGGAGTGAAAAATGTACCCCGTTCACTTTGCCCTGCGACAGGCTTTCCGTTGGACTCTGCGTGATGAACGAGCCGTCGATGACCGGCACAAAATTGAAGGTCAAGTTGTTTCCGAAGCCGGCAAGGATCACATTGAGATTAATGTTTGCCAATGTCGCACTGTCTGCAGCACGGAGACAATCCAGAGGTTTTGTGCCGTTGCAACTGGCATCATGAATCAAACGAGAAATTTCAAGGACAAGAAAGATCTATACCCACCCGGCCTGGGCGGCCACGTCATCGAACACGGCCTAAAAGGTTAGCCTAAGTAAAGGAACATTCGAGTACACCTACTTGAGGGATCTTGTTGTTATACTGATACTGAGAGGGAAACAAGGTCGAACTAGTCATGGCGGCCCGGAAAAGCTTGGGGCTCGTTTTGCCATTGCGAGCAATTACATGTTGAAGAACGGAGCCAGCGCCTGGTGAATGAATTGGTACTGTCATTTTCAGCATCCAAAATACCAAATACCTGCACTCTCGCCCCAGATGGTCACTCTGCTTGGGTCACCGCTTCTCCCTTTTCAGCTCGATTTCACGATAGCATGGTCTCAGCTCACCCAAACTTATGAATCTGAACGAATCGACGTGAGTGAATTGTTCGACGACTGGGGTAAGAACAACAAACATTCTTGTTAACCCAACGCAAGGCGAAATCTTGATCGACTTCCAGGCAGATGAGTAAAAATCGCAATCTCGAAAGCCAAGTGCCTACGCAAGCCAGCATTATTTGCACCACCGTCTTTTACTTCTTGGCCGGCAAGGAAACCTTCGAAGAGCCCATAAGTCGTTTGCGATTGTAAGGAGTGTGCACTGTACCAAACATCCCAAGTCTGTATTGAATAACGACAACCACAACCTCGTTGTTGGATGCCTCGACAAGCTCGGCTCCGTTGTACTCGCTTGCAGACCCAATGACATATCTGCAGGCATGCCGCTTGCGATCAGTTGCGACTCAAGAACACAGGAAAATTTTATCACCCTCCACCGTGGATCCAAACAATCGTTGGCAGACGCGCCGTGGGATTCAAGGCGGGGGAATAGACGCTGGAGGTGATTTCAGGAATGCTGGTGTGGAGAATCGTTATGATACGAACTTGAGGAATAAACAATCTTCTGTCTGCTCGGGGGTTGGGCCAGTAGGTGGCGCGCCGAATGCTCCTTGGTAGCACTGGGGGGGATCGGTGAACGCCTGCTGGATCCCAACGACCTGAGATGGCGGGGCGGGCACTTGGAATCGCAATGGTCCTTCCAAGGAGCCTCAATTGCGAACTGTGATGCTAAACTTCCATGCTTACCAGTTGGCGGAGCAGCGTAACGGACGCCCAGGAAAGCAGTAATGTTGAGCTTTGGGTCGACAACTCCCTGATACTGAGCGTAGCCCAGATCAATGACCGGAGCAGCAGCGTTCGCAGAGTGAACGGTGACGATGAAAATGAGAACCGCATGCAAAAGAGAGGTGAGAGCCATGGCTGAATACATAGTGAATGCATTTGTGCCCAGAGAGACCGACGTATATATAAGTAATAGACTTGCGGGGCCGCCGGGGTGGCAAGGACCGGTTTGACGCAATTCAAGGATCAATCAAGGATCTCAACCGAGTTGAATGACTGAGACTCACTTGCTAATTGGCGCCCCATGTGTGAAATATTTGGCCTTGCCGCCTTGCCTGTCGACGCGTTCGGGCCTGTTAGTAAAGAAAAGAAAGTCAATCAGATGGCATCACTCATCGAGCCCAGTCATACTTCACATAGGCGCCCAAGCTAAGGGAGATATCGAACGCGCTCTCCATTGGAGTAGGTGAGGAATGTAGGGTCACTAGTTAAAAGTGTGCGGGGCTGTTGCGCGACCAATTCGTTGAGCGCCGTGAGTGGATGACGCGTCGGAACAAGCCGGGCTCGCCCGTCCCGGGATAGATCGCGAGGCCAATAATTCCCCATACACAGTAGCCAAGCGCGAGCAGCAGGTACGGTGGGAGGCTCGAAAGATGGGTGGTGCAGGAGGGTTTAGATGGATGAGGAAGAGATTCGAGACGCGAAGGACGCGAGCAGAAAGCGCTTGATCAATGACAACAAATATAAACATTGATCATGTGCGCATCAGACAACCACGACCGCTCGCGAGTCGTTCAATTGCGTCCTTGCCCTCGCTCATCCTCGCGCACGGCCACCGCATTGAGGAGATCGAGGAGGTGCTCACCATCATTGCCAGCACCGCCGAGTCCTTCACCAAGACAAAAGAGGCTGTCGCCCTCCGGGTCCTCAAGTCGCTCAACTCGCGCAAGCTGCCGCGGGCAACTTAAGATGCGCCTATACGTGACTCTGCCGCATTCCTTTCTCTCGAGACCTCAAGTACAGAACGAGCGGCGGCTTCTTTCAACGTCGTTAGGTCCATTTTGAAGTAATCAAGGAAATATAAATATGATGGGGTTGCGCCTGCGAGCCGCTGCAGTCTGACTTACACATCTTTCTTCCTGCCTTCCTTCCGCACTGACTGAATTTTATATCTCTGCGTACTCAACTTAGTGTTACTTTTACTTCATCAGCGACCGCAATTATTTATTATTTTTGAGGATTAACCATAAGACGCCTTTCCCCCTGAGTGGCGTCTGGACAAAACCTACTGAGCGGTAAGATTGCGTACACTCTTCCAGAACCTTTGTGCATGAGTGAGCCGCCGAGTAACACAATAACACACACAACTTACTCGCATCTCTCCAAGAATGCACTGTTCGTGTGAATTGGCGCAATGTGGGGTTTACCGCTCTCGGTTTTGTTAAACAATATCTCCGTCTCCGCGCTCGACCATTTCGGCCACACGGGCGTGATACTGGGAAGCAATTTCTCGTTGGGGTCAAGATTCACCGCGAGCGAAAGGAAGCCAAGTGTGAAGGCATTCATGAAAGCGGTGTTGTTGTAGATGAGTGTCACGTTAAAATCAGTGAAAGACGGGAAATAATTAATCAAGTCCTGGCCATGCAAGGCGGGAGGGATCGCGTATTCTCCCTGTGGAAGCAAATCAGTACTCAAGGTCAAAGATTTCGGGGAGCAAACCTTGTAAGATGCAGCAGGGAAGGCTTCGAGCAGGGAGTATGTAGGGCACTTGAATATGGCTGTAAGGAGGTGAGTATTTTGGATATTATCAATGGGCGGAAGAGCTCACAGTCTCCCATGATTTGAGTGACCTGGTTCACGGGAGACCCCAACGACGAATAAACCGCGGCCGCCGCATTGCTCTCTTCAGCTCCGAAGAGCGGGAAGAGGTTGCGCACGTAATTTGCGACATCATACTCTGCGGTTTGGTTGACGAAGATGACTCCTTCATTAGTGTTGGTTATGGAAAGCAAGATGTCCTGGGTAGTCCGATTCGGGTTAGAAATTTGTTCGCTCGGGAAGTTGAAAATGTACCCCGTTCACTTTGCCTTGAGAAAGGCTTTCCGTTGGACTCTGCGTGATGAACGAGCCGTCGATGACCGGCACGAATGTGAAGGTGCCTTGGAAGCCGGCAAGGATCACATTTAGATTAATGTCCGCCAATGTCGTGCTGTCTGCGGCGCGGAGACAATCTAGGGGTTTTGTGCTGTTGCAACTGGAATAATGCATCAATTGAAAAGAAATTCCAAAGACAAGAAAGATCGTGTACCTGGCTTGGGCGACCACATCATCGAACACGGCCTAAACGGTCAGCCCAAGTAAAGGAACATTCAAGTGCACCTACTTGAGGGATCCTGTCGTTATGTTGATACTGGGAAGGCAAGAAGGTCGAACTAGTCATGGCAGCCCGGAAGAGTTTGGGGCTCGTTTTTCCATTCCGAGCAACTACATGTTGAATAACGGAGCCGGCGCCTGGTGTTTTTGGAAAAGTAAGTACAATTTTCAAAAAATACAAAATGCGTACCTGCACTCTCGCCCCAGATGGTCACTTTGTTTGGGTCACCGCTTCCCCTTTTCAGATTGATTTCACGATGGTAGGCCTCAGCTCACCCAAATTTATGAATCTGAACAAATAGACATAAGTAAATTGTTCGACAACTTGGCAGGTACAACAAACATTCTTGTTAACCCAACGCAAGGCGAAATCTTGATCCACTTTCAGACAGATGAGTGAAAATCGGAAGACCAAACAGCCCAGCACCTACGCAAGCCTGCATTGTTTACACCGCCGTCTTTTATTTCTTGGCCGGCAAGGAAACCTTGAAAAGAATCAATGAGTCTTTCTCGATTATAAGGAGTGTGCCTTATACCGAACAACCCAAGTCTGTATTGAATCACGACGACGACAATCTCGTTGTTCGATTCCTGGACAAGCTCGGCTCCGTTGTACTCGCTTGCAGAGCCCATGACATATCTGCAGGCGTGCCGCTTGTGATCAATTGCGACCCAGGAGACAAGAAATTTATTACCCGCCACCGTGAATCCAAACAATTGTTGGCAGAGGCACTGTGGAATTCAAGGCAGGAGAATAGACGCTGGAGGTGATGTCAGGAACGCTGAGATGGAGAGTCGATATGAGACGAACTTGAGGAATAAACAATCCTCTGTCTGCTCGACATCTCGGGCAGTGAATGGGTTAGTAGGTGACGCGCCGAAGGTTCCTTGGTAGCACTGCGGGGGATCGTTGAACGCCTGCTGGATCCCAACGACCTGGGATGGCGGGGCCGGTGCTTGGAATCGCAATGGTCCTTCCAAAGAGCTTCAATTTCGAACTATGATCCTAGCTCCCATGCTTACCAGTTGGCGAAGCAGCGTAACGGATACCCAGGAAGGCAGTAATGTTGAGCTTAGGGTCGACAACTCCCTGATACCGAGCGTAGCCCAGATCGACAACGGGAGCAGTTGCAGCGTTTGCGGAGTGAAGGGTGAGGATTGAAATGAGAGCCGCTTGCAACAGAGAGGTGAGAGCCATTTCTTAATACACAGCGAATGCCCTTGTGTCCAGAGAGGAAGATGTATATATAAGTAGAGTGCGGGCGATCCGTTTGATGACGCGTCGAGGATCTCGGCGGACAATTCAAAGTGATGACCAAGTATCGTTGAATGACTGATACTTAGTGAGACTCGCTTATTGGTGCCCCATGGATTTTGGCCTTGCCTGCAGCTGGCGCCGCGCGTTCCGAGACAGCGACAGGAGGTGCAGAACAGAAAAGCAAGTCAATCAGATGGCATCACTGGACCACATATTCTGCTCCTGGTCCTCCGTTCTGACATTCAACTGTGATTGCTCCTTTTGTGCCCCATTTACACGGTGATCCGCGATTCCGTTCAACCGTTGGATTATTCAGACCGTCCGGCAAAACGGCGCCTTCACATTTCGGTCAGCGTAAAACACTTTCCCATTCACCAAACTCATTTTGGTACTCTGCGTGCATGACCGTCTCCGCGTTTTGCTCTCCATGCAGTTATCCGCCATCCTTTGTATCGGAGTAAGTGCCTCGGGCATCGACGTCGCGAGTCGCGAGCTCGGGCGCAGCTCGGTCACGTTGAGACGTCGACAGGTTTGGTCGATTTGAGGATTCACTGAATGCCAGCCGAATGTAGGTTTCAGAATTGACTTGGTACATAGCATCGAGAAATTCATTTGACAAGGTATTAGGTTGTCTTCGGCACGTTCGCACGAAGAAAGGCCTTCCAATCTTTCAACTCGGGATACTGCTCTCGCAACACGGGTATGTCGGCATCGAACCCGATTTCGTTGAAGAACTGCATGAAGGAGGTTTAAAAAATGATGCACACGATTCGAACAACTTACCTTGAACATCAGCCTCAGCTCCTTCTTCCCCGCCCGAATTGCCCAAGCTATCGCAGTGCCGCCGATCATATTAGGACGCAGTTCATTCCCAAACACCTCGCGCCAGCCGTCTTCGAGCTCCTTAGGACTCAGCTTGTCGCCGGCCACATCCACGTGCTTCCCGATGTATCGTTCGGGGTTTCCAAGCACCAAAGCAGCGACTCCACCGATGTCGCTGCAGGCGACGAGCTGTAGGCGCGTTGTAGGCTTCAGTTGGGTCAGTAGGATGATCTTCGTCAACCGAGCCAGCGCAGAATTGGGATCGTCGGCCACGAACTCGTCCATGAACGTCACTGGTCGCAGGATAGTCGTCGGCAGTTTCGGATGCTTCGCTTTCAAATACTCCTCCGCACGACGCTTCGATTCGAAACTGCGGAGAGATAAGGTGGGGTTCACAGTAACATGAGGGACTAACTGCGGGACATATGTCTTGTTCTCTGGAACTCCACCAAAATTCACGCTTGCGTAGATGAAATGCTTCACGTCGTGCTGGGCGGCGGCATCCGCAAGGGCGTTTGCTTCGACGGTTTCACCTGCGACACCCTTTGGATTGTCGTAGCTCTGCTGAACGGAAAATACCGCGTATACTGGGCCAGGCGCAGAGGTAAAAAGCGCCAAAGGATCGGTCGGAGTCCCTTTGTGCAGGCGGACACCTCGGAGCGATTCCAGCGTTTTGCTTTTGGCAGACGTCGGGTTCCGAGTTTGTGCGAGGATCAGCCACGGGTCAGAAGCAGACTCGTTCACTTTGGCTAGGGCTATGGCGATGGATAAGCCCTGTACTCTGTGAATCAACGAAATCTCACCTCGTACCACTGCTCCGCCCTGCCTCCCCGTTGAAAGCATTACGAGTACCACCTTGGGCGCTGCCATGGTTGAAGACGATCTCCACCGTTCTTAAATATTGAAGATTTCCGCCATCGACGGGAGACCAGACGGAAAAGCGGAAGAGAGCAGGTTTCCCGAAGAAGTCGGCTTTTGATGACTGATCATCTGATGGTTGAACCATGCACGTGAGGTATGTTCGAAAAAACCAAGTTCTAATTTCCCTCAATCTAAAAGCTGCTTTCATGAGGTCCGCTAGTGTCAACACCCACGAACAGAATGGTGAAGCGGTTATCATGCAATGTTTGTGTATGTTTGTAACACAATTAAAACTTTGATCTGGCCCTCCTCCCGGCCCAGGCATCCTATCCTCTCGCTTCTTCCACCTCAGTATGACACTGATGGTGAAGCGGTTATCATGCTTGCCTTCCAAACGACACGTGATTCCCGCATTACGTTAAATGGAGTAGCAAGCGGCAGGGGTTCGACTCCCCTTCAGTGTATCTTAAGATAAGATATATATCATTTTTTATGTTTTCGAGGTAGCCAATAAAGACCGTGGTGGTTCAACTACTCTCAGCCCCCTTCGAAAATTCAATGTATCTTCTAGTAATTTTAATTTTGCGACGTAGGCTGTCACATAGCCAATCAAGTCCACATTGTGTAGCCCTTTTTTCCTACCCTTTTTCCCTTCACTTGTCGATCGGAGATCACTAAAATTACTTGTGGTGGGGAGTCCACTGTCCGGCTCCTGGGTCACCGGTTGGTCCCAGAATACCACTGCCTCTGTCTGCACTCGTTCGGGCTGATTCTTGAAGAGTGATGAATTCGGCTTAGCACAGTGTTCTATCGAAGTTCAATTTTTTTTACGCGGCTCAGGGAGATTCCGCCTCCTCTTCTTTTGATTCGTCATTCCATCCAAAACACAAGAACCCCAAGACAGCCTCTGTTGAGCACGGGACATCAACCGTGAGATCGGAATGTTGCCAGTGCTCGGCGTGAGTTCGATTCCCACAAGAAGGTTTATCTTAGGTCTTTTTTTTGGCTACTCAGTTTGTAATGTATTCAACTCGGAGCTTGACTCGGAGGACGCTGTGGAATGGGTAACTTCGGAAACAAGGATCAACCAAAAATAAGTATCGCATATGGTCCTGCCTCGCCGACACCTAAGGCGACTCCCGGAGTCCCAGTGTAACCAGTTTCAACCCTTATTAAAAATCCACAGCAACTCTAATAAAGCTTTCGTTGGTCACCGAGCGTCGACTATACGGAAAAATTGACATGTTGGCAGTGCTCGGTGTGGGTTCGATCCCCGAAGAAGGCTTGAGCCCGATATGTGCTTTGTTTTTTTTGGGCCCTCAGTCCGCATTTATTCGACCACAGTGCCCGACTCGGGAGACTCGGACGCTGTGGAACGGGTAACCTCATCGGAAACAATATCAACTAAAGGTCTAAAACATCCAAACCACGCAAGAGAGGTCTGTGGCACTGAGCACCAACCTAACCAAGCAAGGTACCGCTGCGGGGTGGTAGGGGTTCAACTCCCCTTCAGTGTATAAGCTTGTTGTCGTTCCTTTTTCGGGGTTGCAAGAAGTACACATACCCTCTCTGTGTTTCCCTACCCCTGACAAGTTTCCTTCATTTGCCCTCTTCTCTGCCCTCGATTTGTAAATCCACTCCTTCGGAGAGCTATTGCGTATTATAATAAAGCGCCATGATACATTCGTTGTCCATCCACCCCCCATCTAAATCACCCCTCTCCCTCGCATCTTTCCTCCGAGCCGTACGCGTGCAGTGGGACGTGCGCGTGTAATCCACCCCGCACTGCACCGCCGCCGCGTGTGAGTATACCAACTAACCACCTAACCACCACCGCCGCATAAGCATACTCCCCACCCCCATACGACTACTAACCGTCGCATAAGTATAACTACCGCCGTCACCGCAACCCCACAGGCCACTCGCTCCGCCTCCTCCACCGCCCCGACGCGTCGAAGCGCGGGTTCGGGACGTAGTGCAGGCCGTCGCCGAGCGGGGCGCCGATGGGGACTGGGGGGGAAGGTGGGGTTAGTTAGTTGGGGAAGCGGAGTGAGGGTATGGAGGGGAGGGAAGGGTAGGGAGAGAGGAGGAGGGAAGAGAAGGTGGAAGAAGAGGGGGAGGTACGCGAGCGCGATACGGCGCAGCGAATGAATAAGAGGCAGGAATACGAGGATACGACGCGGCGACACCGTCCTGCTAGTCGCCGCTACGATCGAGGACACCTTCCCTCCGACACCGCGCCCTCCTCGCCCCGCATGCCGCCCTATCGTCGAACGGGCCCCACGCCACGGACAAAGACACACCCGTCCTGCTAGCCGCCGCTACGATCGAGGAGACCTTCACCGCCGTCCTCGCCCCGCATGCCAGCGTTCGTCGAACACGCCCCGTCCCGCTCGTTTTACCTCACACCGTCCTCCGCCCCGACACGAGCCAACGCACGACTTGCACTGGACGCACCGCACCGCAGGCACCCCAGCAGGAGGCGCAGGACCTAAAGCCCACTCCACTCCGAGCGCTGATCTCCAAACTCCCCACTCGACGCGCCCACGCCCACGCCCCCCCCCAAAACCAAATCCCAAAAAAAAAACCCCGAAAAAAACCCCCCCAAAAAAAACGAAAAACAACTCACAAACCCACCCCACCACCCTCCCCCCCATCACGTCCCGCCACGCCGCGCCCGCGCTCCCCGCCCACCACACGTTGCCCTCCGTCGTGGGGGATCCCCACTCGGCGTCGGTGGTGCGGCGGAGGCGGCGTTTCGTGCTGTTGGGAAGGGTTAGCTTTATGTATAAGGGAGGGGAGGGGAGGCGAGGTGAAGGAAGGGAAGCGAGGGGGGGTGGGTTAGTATGGAAGGATGAGTAGGGGGGGTGCGGATGAGAGGGAGCAGAGGGAGGGCAGGGAGGGCGGGGACAGGTGGCGAAGGAAGGTGGGAGGGAAGGATGGGGAGGAGGGCGTGCCGAGAAGAAAAGCGACGACAAAGCAGGAACGTAGGGAGGATAGGGTGGGAGGGGAGGGAAGGGAAGGTGGGAAGGGGAGGGAAGGGAAGGTGGGAAGGGGAGGTGGGAAGGGGAGGGAAGGGAAGGTGGGAAGGGGAGGCGGGAGGGGAGGCGGAGGGCGGTGGGAGGGGAAGGAGGGAGGCGAGGCGAGGCGAGGCGAGGGCAGGGAGGGCAGGGAGGGCAAGGAGGCGGAGGCGTGCCGACGCTAAGACGATAAAGCAAGACCCACCCAACATCCAAACACCCCACCCCCTCCGCCGCGAGCGCCGCGTCCTCGCGCTCGCGGAGGCGGCGCGCGGCGAGGGATTCGACCTGGTGTTCATACGAGATAATGCGAGGGGGGGAGGGGGGAGGGTGGGGGGAGGGGAGGGGAAGGGGGGGAGGCGTGGTGGGGAAGGGGGGGAGGCGTGGTGGGGAAGGGGGGGAGGCGTGGTGGGGGGAGGGACGGCGGGTTGGTGCAGTGAGATAAGATGGAGGAGGCAAATGGGAACAGGATGCAGGGGGAAGGGGAAGGGTGGGTGGGGCGGTGGGAGGGGAGGGGATAAGGGGTGGGGAGGGGAGGGAAGGGGGGAGGGAGGGAGGTGGGGAGGGGGGAAGGAAGCGGGAGGGCGTAGAGGGCGTTGGCGTTGGCGGTGGGCGTTGGTGTTGGCGTTGGGGGAGGTTTTGTGCGTTAGCGTATGCGTATGACATTGGTCAAGGGATGGCGCGTTGGATCATGCGGCATAAGACAAGAGATGGGGAAGGCAAGGGAATGGAGGGGGAGAAGAGGGAAGGCAAGCGGAAGCAGTGGGCGTAGGCGTTGGCGGTCGGCGTTAGCGAAGGACGTATGGCGTAGGCGAAGGGACGGCGGGTTGGTACATGTAAAATGAGAGACGCAGAAATGAAGTGAATGGGAGAGGGGAGAAAGGGGAGGGGAGGGGAAAGGGAGGGATCGGAAGAGCGGAGCGAGTGAGGGAGACGCAGGTGGGGAGGGAGGGATTGGAGGGGATCGGAAGGATCGAGGGACAGTAAGGGGAGGAACGAGCGATTCGAGGCGTGATGTTGTTGTCATTGTCGTTGTCGTCGTCCGAGGAAGGTGCAGCGCCGAGCGTCCGTCCGTCCGTCCGTAGCCAGCCGGCCAGACATGTCGTGTCGTGTCGAATACATTCGGTCCATTCAATTCGAAAAGAAATGCGACGCAGCCAGGGAAAACAATTCGAAATGACGCAGCACACAGAAAATGAGGGAAAAGAACCAAGATAGTCAGCCTCCACCTTTGCACACAAAAGCAGGCAAGCGAAACGGGCACGCACCGTCGTCTGCGAGGAGAGGACCATCCGCGTATGGTCCGCGCCGAGGGGGAGCGTGAAGAGGAGGAAGAGGGCGGCGCTGGGGGCTCATTTATCAGCGTTCGTCTTTCCCGCGAATCAAGAAGGAATACGAAGAAAAACAAGGAGGAAGAGAGGTATACGAACAAGAAGGCAAGAAGGAGAACGACGACTCACAGCGCAATCAACACCACCTCCTGCGCGTCTACCCCTCCCTCTCTTCCCCTTCCACCAGTGTTGAACACAAGGAGGGAGACGAGGGTGTATAATGTGAAAAAGACAGTGGCGAGAAGGAAGTTGATGAAAAATTTGTGATTGCGCGCGCCGACGCATTGGCCGATCCAGGGGCAGTGGTGGTCGTATTTGAGGATGCACTGCGTCAAAAAAAAGAGGTCAGCGTGCCGTATCCTAATTATGAGAATGAAGAGCGAGCTCACAGTCCCACACACGCGACAATGGTGCGCGCGGTGCGGCTTCACGATCTCGCACCGCGCGCAGTAGCGGTTGGGGGGGAGGAGCGGGGCGGTGGTGCGTGCGCGGGCGGGGAGGCGGGCGCCGTTGCCGCTTATGTTCGCATTGCCGTTGGTGTTAGTAGTTGTGTTGGTGTTCGGAATTGCGCCGTTCCCGTCAGTAGCTTCGTCCCTGGGTTGGCCTTGGTCGGCCGTGCGCCCCCGCCGTCCCCGCGCGGAAGACTTCCTCCGCGCGGCAGGGGGCGGCGTCGGCATCGGCACCTCCGCATTGCCGATAGCGTACACCGGCCCCCCGATCCGCCCGCGCTCGATGTCCGCGAGGCGCATCGGTGCGGGTGGGGGCTGGAAGTCAAACGAGGATGCAGAGTCGACGTCCGCGTGCCGATCGAGCTCCCGCTGGCGGTCGTATTCGTCCCACTCTGCCTGCGTGCGCGTGGGTGGCTGGAAGAGCGGTTGTGGGGATTTGGGGATGTACTACAATGGATGAGAATCCAGCAGGTAGAAGTGAGGGGGACGCACGTCGCTCGCAGTCCCCGGCGGGGTCAACACTACCTGCAACCCATTGAAACCAAGAAAGACTCGGAGGAAAGAGGCGCACCTTGAAATACGCCCACACCATCCACGCATACACCACCGCCCACCCACACAGCAGCCCCACCCCCTCCTCCCCTCCGCCGCCGTCACGCATAAGCCGCACCGCGAACCGCCCCGCGTACACGTACCCCGCGTACCCCATGATCCCGAGCGTGAGCGCCACCGTGAGCTTGCGCACGGCCCACGGCTGCGGCTTGCGCTCGCGCTTTTCGCGCGCGGCGAGGCGCGCTTCGGTTATTGTGCCGCAGAACGTCGGGGTGGAGAGAACGACTTTGGCGTCCGCATTGTGAGCCGTGCCGTTCATCGACGTCGGAGCGTGGGGGATGACACAGATCGTCGGCACAGCCACTGTGCCAATGAAATCTGTTGGTCAGGTAATTTCAACCTGTGTTGAAATCTCAATCTAGTGGTTGAATGTGGGCAAATAAATCTGTGACTTGATTCAGACAGAATTTAAAGGTAAGTAAAAACATTGTCGCCCAAGCGCTCATCATCGATCCGACCCCCCGATTCGAACCGAGTACCCGCGGTAACTTGCTGAACGCAGACGTGGTACCTAGTACCACCAGGTCTTATTCAAGCACGTTCGGTACATCAAGAGGTGCTTTTGCTCGTCGATCAACGTTCTAAAGAAGCGATGGAAGCCGCACCGCTGAAAAGAAAATTAAATTATATAGCGATCTCATTCCGAGTCCGCGTCAATAAATCTCAATCTGGTGGTTGAATTTCGGCAAAGAAATTAGTGACTTGATTGAAAGGGCAAACAAAAAAGCAGTAGTAATGGCAGCATCCGACCCCCCGATTCGAACCGAGTGCCCACGTTAACTGTAGCTGTAAGCAATTGCAGCGCAGGTGTGGTACCCACCGCAAGGTCTGATTCAACCTATGTTCGGTACATCAAAATATGCTCCTGCTCGTTCACCAAAAAGCGGTGGAAGCCGCACCGCTGAAATATAGCAATCTCATTCTGCGTCAATTCAAGTTCCGTTCAATATAATTAAATCTCAATCTGGTGGTCGAATTTGGGCAAAGAAATCCGTTTGTCCATCCGACCCCCCGATTCGAACCGAAGCCCACAACAATTGTAAGCAATTACAATACAGGTGTGGTACCGGTCTTATTCGACCTACGTTCGGTACATAAAAATATGCTCCTGCTCGTTCACCAAAAAGCGGTGGAAGCCGCACCGCTGAAGGTATAGCGATCTCATTCCGTGTCAAATTTCAGTTCCGTTCAATAAAATCTCAATCTAAATTTGGGCCAAGAAATTGGTTACGAGTACTTATGTAATCGTTCTTAATAATCGTGGAGGGCCATTTTCGGACCTCTGCTCTTAGCGGTCGCTTTTTTCGAATGAAGCAAATTTAGTGGCTGTCCCCAAAATCGTAACGTTTTTGTGATCGCTTTAAATTTTTCATTAGCCGGAACATCTTTTATCCTAAAAATCACAAACGCAAGGTGATGAAATAGTGGCGGTACTGGGAAAATCTTACATGACAGAATCCGATTTTCTTCCTGTTGCCGCAATTCTTGACGGTTTCCCTTCATTTTGGGCGGCTTTTGCACATGACATTGATATCTATATCCCCATATAACTTACAATACTCCAATTAACTCTGAATTGAACCAAATCACAATTTTCTGCGCTCAATGGGCGTCATTTTGTAATACGTGGGCTTTTTTGTTGTGTTGTACATCATCTTGAGTGTTTCTGCAACCCTTGGCAGCTCTTCAACCTATTGTGGAGTTCGATGTCATCGCGGTCGCTTCAAGACGTTGAACTTTCAATTTTGATCACTGTTTGTCACTGTGTCACAACCGTGACTTTCTTGCCTTCGCCCACATCGACCTCGCAGAGCTCGTTCTTGCCCAATCCTTGCCCCTCAAACTCAAGTGCCGTCAGTCCCAATGCATATTGCCCTCCTTTTTCACCGCCGGCTAAAATCTCTCTGGAGCACGGGTTAGGGCCGTGCCACGACGCGCTGGACCGTGGACGAAGCATCGAAGATCGGGAGCGTGCCAGAGCGGATAATGCCTAGTTGACAGCGCGAGTTTGCGGGGACTTTTGGTGCGATTTGAAGAGGAGAAGTTTGGAGAGATATACTAAGGTTGGGTGCGTGGCCCTTGCTTTCCTTTCCTTTCCTTTGCTCGCTCTCTCACTCCGTAGATCCAACCGTTCGCACAGTCCACATCTCCGCCAGCGCAGCCTTATTCAGTACGCTCTTTTCATTCTTTTCATATCTATCGTGTTTGATTTTCATCACACAGAAATCCGCCATCCCCATCTCACAACCGCAAGGCCCCTAATGCCTGTGCCTAGGCTTCTATTTCTAGCAGTGCTCGTATTGGTGCGTTCTTTCCACCTTTATCTCCATGTTTGCTGTTTCCATGTACTTATGACATTTATCTTTGTTTCGCATCTTCCCATCTCTTCGCCTCCATGCATTTCACTCCGCTTCTAAACATCGCCTCCCATTTCGCTCCTCACACTAATTCGCTTCTCCATTGTTAGTCTATCTATCTCTCGCATCCCTCTCCCTCTGCATCAGCCGCCACTGCTCTGATCGCAAGACATCTGTCTCTGTTGAACCCGCGGTCCCTCAGGTTGCGCTTCCGTTGTTGTCATATACTGATGCTTTTGTGGTATAGGGCGCCCGAACCTCACCGCTAGGGTTTACAGCGTTCGATAGGGCGCTGGGCCGGCGTTGGCATTGGCAGCTGGTAATGCGGGATGATGGTGCGTATCCTCCGTTTCTTTTCTTTTGGGCCCGTTTCGGATGTACATAGGGGAATGGGAATGGAGGGGTTGTGTCACTGCAGATGGAGATGTGGGGTGGATCTGTTCATCAAAAAAAAAAAAAGTACTCGTACATGCCGCGCACAGCGACGGCCCATACCCCCAAGTTGGTGACTTGGCAGAAAGGACAGAAAGGTAAGTAGAGAAAAAGGAAAAGTCAACGACGGAGTATCAGGCCCCCCGATTCGAATCGAGCGCCCGCGACAACTGTAAGCAATTGCAACGCAGACGTGGTACCCACCACCAGGTCTCGTTCAACCTATGTTCGGTACATCAAGGTGTGCTTCTGCCGGTGCTTGTCGACCAAAAAAAGTTGCAAAGAAGCCAGCGCCGAAAAGAAAATATATTCCGCGTCAAATTTCAATTCTGTTCAATAGCCGAGTGGTTTCAGCTGGAAACCGGGTTTCCAAATAGAATTATCCCAATCTTACCGCTCAGTAGGTTTTGCCGGGAACAAAATTTGAGGCGATTCAGGAGGAAAGGCGTCTTATGGACAATTCCCAAAAGATAATAAATAATTGCACTCGCTGATGGAGTAAAGTGACACCAAGTACGCAGAGATTTGAAATTCAGATCCAATGAAACCTGTCCGACGCAGAGTAAATCAAAGGAATCAGCGTTGAAAGAGACTCAAAGAAGGGCAAGGGAGAACGTCGAGTTCTTTGTAAATTGTAATAAGTAGATGGCGAAAAGGAACGAAAAAAATGGCACACTCGGTGATATTCAATGCAGCGTAGATATCGTCACAATATCGTCACCTGCTTCAGATTCTTGGTCGTCGTCTTGAGCAGCGGGAGATTGAAAGGCAGCAAGACGAGCAGCCTGATGAGAGGTCCATGCACCGCCACCCATCGCTTGCTTGCGGCTTGCCTTCATGCCCTCTGCATTTGGATTCCGACTGGGAACCAACTACTGTCCCACCGATGAGGAGGTCCTAGAGATTCAATCCCTTCTCATTGAGCCCACTCTTCGATTGAAAAGTCTGGACGACAAAATTGTAGATCTCCGGAAATCCATCGACAAGCTGGTCGAGGAGCGGGTTCGCCTAGGATCCTATGTGGAGGCCCACGAGGCTCTCATTTCGCCTGTCCGCCGGCTACCACTCGACATGATTCAAGAAATATTCGTTGCATGCATTCCAACGCACCGGAATTGCGTTATGAGCGCCACCGAGGCCCCCATCCTCCTCGGACATATCTGCAGCGCATGGCGAACCATCTCACTCTCCACACCGCAGCTTTGGGCCAGGCTGCATGTTGTCGAACCGCAATCGCGCAATTTGATGGGCGGTGCCAGTGATGCAGTTTATAAACGCCAAGTGGAGCAGCGCTTGGAGAAAACCAAAACGTGGTTGGGTCGCTCTGGCCAATGCCCCTTGTCTATTTCGCTACAAGGCGCTGTTGGTCATGCACCAACCACTACCGTCCCATTCATCGAAGCTTTCATTCCATTTGCGGCGCGTTGGCAGCATATCCACTTCGCGATTCCTCCGTCTCTCATATTCGAGATCATGTCGTATATTGATGTCGAAATGCCATGGCTGGAAAGCGTCGCATTCCATTCCGGACAACCCCCCCAATTTCCAAGTGTAGCACGCGGCTCTTTTGAAATGCTACAAGGTGCTCGAATCTCGAACTTTTCTGTTCCAGGAGGCCTTTTGACCTTCGAAGGATTGCCCCTCGAAAGATTCCCCCTCCGGTGGAATCAATTAACGACATTGACCATTGGTGGTCCCGAGTTCTCGGAATGCACCAGCGAAATGGTATTACCTGTGATTTCTAGGTGTTCCGAGCTCCGGTCCTGCAAACTGTTGCTCAATGATCGCCTCGAGACGTTCGGATTCGAATATCCCATCATCGAGCTACGCTTCCTTCACACACTGGCCGTTCGTTGTTCCTCGTCGGCCGCTCCTACAGCCTCGGTTTTATTAAAGCGCCTTTCGTTACCTGAATTGCGCAACTTTGTATTGCTTGGCTCCTTCCAATTCGCATTGGGCCCGGATTGCCCCGCATTCACCGACTTCCTTGCGCGTGCGATCTGCCTGGAAAGCTTCCAAATGAGCCCCCAACCATTTTCGACACCCTTGTTCCACAAAGCCCTCCGCAGTTTGCCGCCTACAGTAAAAGAACTCAGGATTCGTGGAATGCCGACTAGTGGATCGGGACCTGGACAATCCATTGAAGATGGCACATTGAAAGTGCTTACTACTGCGGGTTTTTGCCCTGCTCTGCGTCATGTCACCATTGACGCTGGTTCAAGCCTTTCAGATGCCGCCGTCCTGCAGTTCATCACCGTCAGGATGCTGGAATTCGAACCTCCCACGCTTGAGCGTGTTGAAGTCCAATTCCGCAGAGCCATGACAGTCGATATCATGCCCAGTCTCCAGCCATTTCTCGACACTGGTCTATCTGTCTCCCTCGATTATTCTGTGCCGTCGTTTCAGGATTACTCCCCCTGGGACGGATTGGCTGATGACCCCGACAAGCCGCTTTTCCAAAGAGTGATAACGGATTTTTGGTAGCTCCCGTGATTTCCTGATAGTAATACGGCTTATATCGCATATGGGTTTGAACGGCTCACAAGGAACATAGATTCACGCAGTGCGAAGAACCGGGGCAGAAGTAGCCTCTCTCAGATAGACGCTATAACTGAACGCTCGTTCCTCGCTAGTTATAGGGCAGAAGAGGTTCGGGACCTCCCGTCTGAGGAGACTAGACCGATAATGGCCGAGGGAGCAGCGAAAGCTGGAAACATCGAAAGAAAAGGCTGAATAAGATATTGATCACGGAGTCCGAGTCTCCCCACCTCATCTGGAGAATAAGAAATGAACGGCGGATACATACAACAGTCAGGCCCGGCACCTCTCGGGAAGATGAAAAACCGCTGCATACATACCATTACTTAACAACCGGCTGGCAATGACGGATGAGTTCAAGTCTGGTAGAACAGCGACAATGAAAGACACGGAAGGACGAAACGTACTTTGGCTACATAAAGATTGGCCCAGGCTAAGAGTTATAGTGAGTGTCGGAATAGGTCTAGCCATTATCAAGTCTTGACCTTGATCGCATGCTCTGAAGCGCGCACTTCAACATCGGACATCCTGGTGGTTCGACGATCTCGAATGGTACGGCGATCGAATCCCGAATTCGAAGGTGAACTTGTGGTAGACAATTGAATACTACCCGCTGTTTGAATTGTTGAGGATATGGGCGCTGATATATCAAGAATTGGCTCCAACCGACGATCGCTACTAGTATCAACGTTAGCACCTGAAACATGGGCTTTACTGTAACGTACATGGGTCCTCAGAATAGCTGGTTGGACTCTTGAACTACTAGTAGCTGTTTTTAAGTGCGACTGGGGTGGTCGAATTGGAACCACAGAAATATCACCTTTCGGATTCCGTCTTGCGGGATGGGCAGCCCGCTTGGGTTGTTCTGGCAGGGTTGTGGTGATTCCATCAAGTTCAACACAACATTCCCCACGAAGGCCTACGAACGCCAGCGGACCCGAGTTAGCACCATAACCTAGGCTAGCGGCCACTAGCGCTCTCTGGTCGGGCCGATTCCCAGAACGCCTTCATATAAAGGGACGCCTCTCCTCTAAATCAACGTCAGTCACTCGCACACACTGAGCAAACCTCACCCACCATCATCATGCGCCCCGTCCAACTCTTCTCACTCATCCTCGTCTCCGCGGTCGCTCTCGTCACGGCGAACCCTCTCTTGGCCGAGCGCCAGACCTGCGGCTGCACGTCGCCAACTGGATGCCCCGGGCGCTGCTCGGGAAACTCGCTCTGCGTTGGATACTGCGGGACGAACACCACGGTGGTGTGTCCCGCCTGTGGCGACACGAGCCTGGGCTGCATTTTGGATACGGATGGGACGTGCTTCACGGGTAAGTTGTTGTGAGCGCAAGGAGGAGGAGAGGCGACTGACGTGATTCGCAGTTAACGAGTGATTGAATACCGCAAGATGAAACAGTTTGAAGTCGGATGCGAGATAGACGTTGACTTGTAACCGAGCTAGACGGCGCCGGGACCATTTAAATTCGACCCGCTAAAACCAGACACTCCCAGTTTGAAGTTCCATGGAACCTCTCCTGTCCTTGGGTCTTAATGTCGGCTAGATTTGGTCCACTGGCAGAACTGAGATGAGCAAGATGCGCTGCGTGTAGTTAATTCACAGACTGCATCCTTTCAGGTCAATATCCACAGTGCTCCTTCACAGGATAAGCGTGTAAGCGTGCAAGTTGAATTCGTACGACCCAGCCTCAGAGTAAACCAAAAAAAACGGGCCAGTCGTTGTGCATGGTTGTGCAAGTCATGTCGGCAATCACCGACGACGTCAATACTTCCAAACACTTCCCAACTTGGCTTTCCCCGCCACCCGCCACCGTCAAGTTTCAGCGCGACGTTCTCCGCGTTCTTTCGCTTTTGACTCGGAACTTGAAATACTTTTGGGATGCACTACAAGCCAGATTCCTGATTCCTTTAGTTCACGCCGCCTTGGTTAATGCTCATTCTTCGACTGAAAGTTCAAATCACATCAATCCGGACCCGACTCTCATTCTTGCACCGCAGACGACCTTGGTAGCGCAAGCGTAGAAATGTACCTGAGGCCCGGGCCTGAGCCCAAGGCCTAGGGCTTGGGTTGGGCTAAAATGGGCTTGAAGAATCTCAAGCCCGGCCCAGGCCCTGAATTCATGGCACAGTGAGTGGAGGTGCCGGCGATCTGCGTCATCTCTTTCACGCTCCCGTCGATGGCTCAACCGACGTTCTGCGGCACCATCACCGAAGCCCGCGTCGCCGCGCGCGAAAGGCGCGAGCGCAAGCCGCAACCGTGGGTCGTACGCAAGCTCCCCGTGGCAATAACGCTCGGGATCATGGAGTACGTGGGGTACGTGTACGCGGGGCGGTTCGCAGTGCGGCTCAAGCACGGCGGGCGAAGGGCGGAGGGCATCGGGCTGCTTGTGGGGTGGATGGTGTTGTGTGCGTGGATGGTGTGGGCGTATATCCAGGTTACTGTCTCCTCTTTCTCTTTCTTCCCTCGTTTCTCAATCCTGATGAATTCTCGGTGATATTCACCCCGCCCGGGACCGCCACCGACGTGCGTCCGCCTGCACTTGTCCTGCGGATTCTCATCCGTTACTTTCTGTTTCGCAGTACGTCCCCAAATCCTCACAACCGCTGTTCCAGCCGGCCACGCGTACGCAGGCAGAGTGGGACGAATACGACCGCTGGCGGGAGCTCGATCGGCAGGCGGATAATTCTAATTCGCACCACCCCGACGCGGACGTCGATGTCTCCTCGTTTGACTTCCAGTCTGACACCCGGATGCGGCTGGCGGACACCGTGTACGCTATCGGCAGTGCCAATGCGGATGCGCAGATGCCGACGCCGCCCCCTGCGGCGCAGAGGAAGTCCTCCGGGCGCGGACGGTGGGGGCGGAGCGACTCGAACGACCAACGCAGAAACGAAAACGACGCCACCAACGGCAACACCACCGGGAACGGCACAATTACTAACGGAAACACGAGCGGCACCGCCCGCCTCCCCGCACGCGCACGCACCACTGCGCCGCTCCTCCCTCCGAACCGCTACTGCGCGCGGTGCGAGATCGTGAAACCGCACCGCGCGCACCATTGTCGGGCCTGTGGGACGGTGAGTGGGCGCCTTGTGAGTGGGCGCCTTCCCCCTCCCTTACTCCCTTCTGCCTCTTCCTTCCTCTCCCCTTACACCCTTATCCTTGTACCCCTCGCACTCTGCGCGTTGTTTACACGATCGAGGGAGTGCTGACGCACCTCACGCAGTGCATCCTCAAATACGACCACCACTGCCCCTGGATCGGCCAATGCGTCGGTGCGCGCAACCATAAGTTCTTTATCAACTTTCTCCTCGCGACGGTGTTCTTCACTTGCTACACCCTCGTCTCTCTTATTGTATTCAACACCGGGGGGCGGTGGAGGGTGGGGCGGGAAGGAGGCGAAGGGGGAGTGGATGCGCAGGAGGTGGTGTTGGTTGCGCTGTGAGTCCGTTCCCCCTTCCCTCTCTTCCCTCTTTGTTCTTTGTTTTCGTTCTTGTTCTCTCTTGTTTTTTTTCCTTTGTGGAGGGGAGCTTGTCTCTTTCTTTTTGTTTGGAGGGGGGGAAGACGTTATGACGCACGACGCACGACGCTAATAAGAGCACCCAGCGCAGCCCTCTTCCTCCTCTTCACGCTCCCCCTCGGCGCGGATCATGTGCGGATGGTGCTGAGCTCGCAGACGACGGTGCGTACCCCCTCTGCTTCCCCGGTGTGTTGAGGGGTGTGTGTCTGGAGAGAGAGCTGATTGATTTTTTGGTTTTTCTTTGATGCTATACTCGCTCTACGCTACGGTCGCCGTTCGCCTTCCGCACGCGCTCCCTCGCCATACAACAACAACAACACCGCGCCTCTCATCTCATCTCATCTCTCGATCCTCCGTTCCCCCTTGCTTCCCCTTCCCTTCGCCAATGTCATCCATACGCCCTTCACACTTCTGTTCCTTCCCCACCCCTCCTTCCCCCCTGCATCCTGTCCCCCCTTCCGATGCTCCCTCCCTTACCTCTCATCTTACCTCTCATCTTATCTCTCATCCCCCCCTCTCCGTTGCCTTCCTTTACTTCCTTCCCTTCTTATTCCCCTGTACCCTTCCCCCGCCTTCCCTTCCGCTTCCTTTCGATCCTTTCCGGCACCCTCGCCTCCGTCCCCTTGCTGTTCCTCCCTCCCTTCCACCCCCTCCATTGTTGCATCTCCCCTCCCCTCCCCTCCCCTCCGCTCCCTCCGCTCCCTCCGCCCCCCTCCCTTCCGCTCCTCCTTCTATACTAAAAAAAATAGATAAAGCTAACCCCCCCCCCCCTCAACAGCACGAAACGCCGCGCCCGCCGCGCCCACGACGCCGAGTGGGGCGCGCTCGCGACGGAGGGCAACGTGTGGTGGGTGGGGAGCCGGCGCGCGGCGTGGGAGGACGTGATGGGGGGGAGTGTGTGGGGGTGGATGTGTGAGTGGTGTTTCTTTTGGTTTGGTTTTTTTTGGGGGGAGGGGAGGCTTGCGGTTTTTTTGGGGCGGAGGTTGTTGGGGAGGGCGTAGATGAGAGTTTTTGGGTGAAAAAGGAGGGTGTGGGTGCAGAGCGAGCTTCACGCTTTAGGGAGCAAAGCAAAACCTTCGTTCGCTGCGCGTCGTACCGGGCTGCCGAGGTGTGGCTGCGGGCGCGCGCGTCGAGTGGAGAGTTGGGAGAGAGTGAGCTTTACGCTGTAGAAAGCGAAGGCTTCCCTGCGCGCCGTGCTGGTGGCAGGTCCGTGGCAGTCGCTTGCGTGCAGACACCGAATTTGGTTTTGGGTTTTTGCATTGGGTGACGTAGATGGGAGTTTTTGCGGGAGGTGGAGAGGGCGTGTGTACGATTGGAGAGCTGGGGGAGAGTGAGCTTTACGCTTCAGGCTCGCTGCGCGTCGTACTGGGCTGCCCGCGGTGCGTCAAGTGGCAGTCGCTTGTGTTACCTCGTGCCGGCGCGTGCAGGGACGCAGCAGTAGATGTAAACCGATCTAGACGTGGGGCGTCCGTGCGCCCGGGACCGCGGGGACGGCGCGGTGAGCAGGGCGGTGTTGGCGACAGCTGGCAGGACGCTGTCGCCGCTTCGTCTCGCCACGCCGTATCGCACTCGTGCGCAACTCGCGTACCTTCCTTTCGACTCTTCTTTTCCGTCTTTCTCCCTCCCTACCCTACCCTTCCTCCGCTTCTATCTACTCCCACCCCCTCTCCTTCTCACTCCATCTCCCCTCTCCCTACCCTTCTCCCTTCACTTCACTGACTCCACCCCCAGTTCCCATCGGCGCCCCGCTAGGCGACGGCCTGCACTACGTGCCCAACCCGCGCTTCGACGCCTCGGGGCGGTGGAGGAGGCGGAGCGAGTGGCCTGTGGATGCGCGGTGACGTTGGAGGTGGTTGGTTATTATGCGGTGGTTAAGCAGTGGTGGTTAGTATACTCATAGTGGGTAGTTGCTCACACGGTGGTGGTCAGTTAGTTGTTATACTTACTCACACGGCGGCGGTGGAGATGGGATGCACTGTGCAATACGGGGTGGTTAAACACGCGCACGTCGTATTGCACGACTCGGAGCGAACGGATGCGATTTAGATGGGGTAGGGTGGATAGACAACGAGTGTACTATGGCGCTTTACTTGATACGCACTAGGCTCAACATTCTTCAGGCAGGAGTGGATCAAAAAACGGCGAAGGTTGAAGAGAGAAGGAAGACGTGTGCTTCACTTGCAACGGCAAAAACCTCGATAACATTCCACAAGGAGAGTCGAACCCCTGCTCAGTGCTGCTAAGGTTGTTGCTCAGTGCCACAGATCCTTTCACGTGTGTCTTTGGATTTCGGTTGGGATTATTGAATTTATACCCACGTATGCGTTTCAGTGTACATGAGTCAAGTTCCACGGCGCCCTCCGGTTGGGCACTATGGTCGAGCAATGCGGACTCAGTGGACAAAAAAGAAGCAATTCTTACCCAGGCTAAGCCTCCTTGCAGGGATCGAACCCAAACTGAGCACTGCCAACTTTGCAGGATTCTTCTGTAACGGTCGATGCTCGGTGGCCAACAAAGGCTTATGACGGTTGCTGTGGAATTCGGATGGAAGACGAATCAACGAAGAGGATGGGGAATTTCCCTGAGCCACAAATAGCGAACTTGGATTGGCGTGCTGAGTGCGGCCAAGGCAAGAGAGAGTAGGAAAAGAACGGAAGCAAACAAAACAATCCAAGAGCATACGCCTCCGAAAGTCCAAGTCGGAGGTGGAGTCCTCTGCCATTTCGGGAGAGCGGGAGTGGGAAATTTTACGATTTTACTGCTTTCCCTCGAATGTATGGAGTCATCAGACGGCTTTGAAATTCGAGCTTCGATTCTGGCGAAGAATGAGCGTGAACTGGAGGAATCAGGGATCTGCTATGCATCTAAAAAGCCCTCCCGATTAAGACTGAAAAGCAAGAGAACGCAGAGAACGTCACGCTAAACCCTGACGGTGGTAGGACAAAGCCGAGTTGCGGACTGAGTGTTTGGATGTATTGACGTCAAAGACCGGCGATTGCCGACACCGCTTGCGCACAACCAGGAAGACTGGTCCGATTTTTTTTCGGTTTACAGCACACTGGGTCTGACAGATTGCACCGAATTCACGTTCACTCCGGATACTCAAGCTGACCTGAACGGGCCGCAGTCTGTGAATCAATCGCGCATCTTGCTCATCCGACAGTTCTGCCAAGGACCAAATCTAGACGATATCAAGGCTCAAGAACCGGGGAGATTCCACAGAACTTCCGGGAATGTCAGGTTGCAGAGAGTCGAATTAAAATGCTCTCGGTTACAACGTCTAATGCCTCGCCTCCGACTCGAAACTATTTCATCGTTCGGGATCCAATCACTCGTCAACTGCAAATCACGTCAGTCGCCTCTCCTTCTCCTCCTTGCGCTCACAACAACTCACCTGTAAAGCACGTCCCATCCGTATCCAAAATACAGCCCAGGCTCGTGTCGCCGCAGGCGGGGCACACCACCGTGGTGTTCGTCCCGCAATATCCGACGCAGAGCGAGTTGCCTGAGCAGCGCCCAGGGCATCCAGTGGGTGAGGTGCAGCCGCAGGTCTGGCGCTCTGCCAGGAGAGGGTTCGCCGTGACGAGAGCGAACGCGGAAACGAGGATGAGTGAGAAGAGTTGGACGGCGCGCATGATGATGGTGATGAGGTTGGCTGGTTTGCAAGTGACTGACGTCGATTAAGAGGAGAGGCGTCCTTTTATATGAAGGCGTTCTGGGAATCGGCCCGACCGGTGAGCGCTTGCGGCCGCTAGCCTAGGTTGTGGGGCTAACTCGGGTCCGCAGCGTCCGCTGGCCTTCGTTGGCCTTCGTGGGGAATTTGTGTTGAACTTGATGGAATCACCACAACCCTGCCGGTGCCAGCACAACCCAAGCGGGGTACTATCCTGTACTATCCCGCAAGAAGGACCAGTCTGTAATATCTTTTTCGACCACCTGCGCCGCACTCAGGCTGAAAACCATCTGCTAGCAATTCAACAATCCAACCAGTGGTTCCGAGGACTCCGTCGCCAGCTAGTATGCACGTTCACAGGTACATACAGTACAGCCGATGTTTCAGGTGCTGACGTTAATACTAGTAGCGATCGTCGGTTGGAGCAGATTTCTTGATAATTCAGTTCAACTATTCAAACAGCGGGTAGTTGTATTCAATTGTCTACTAACCACAAGTTCACCTTCGGGATTCAATCGCCGTATGTTGAGGTGCGCACTTCAGATCCATGCAATCAAGGTACTTATTCCAAACTTATTCAAGCTAAGGCCTGGTTCCAGGAAGGATATATTCCGGCCGATTTTTTTCAATGGAAACCGACTAGATGTTAGGTCGTAGGGTAAATGCGCGCGGTCCATCCTTCCGCATCGATCTTCCGCAGGTCACTTACAGTGCGGAATTACGCCTTGCAACCTGCAAGAAATTTACGCTCATTGGGACACCTGAGGGTAATGAAATAAAAAATATACCTACACCCTGACCAGCACCGTACGCACGACGCATGGCGAGACGCTCAAGTCTACATCTCGACGTTCAAGTCTGGTGCTTCTGCTCCTTTTGTGACCGTACGAATTCTTCTTCATCCTTGAGATCTTTATCGTGCTCATCGTTCCTTTTTGGAGACCGACGAACTCATTTACTCTGCATATACTACTATCACCCTACACCCGAGGATTCTCCCTGCACAGAGACCGTCGCGTCGCAACCAACCGGGTTCGACTTCGACTTTGATTCCGTTTTCGTCGTCGCGATGTAAGTGTGCATACCTCTTTCTTTGGCTTGAGATTATGCAGAGGGAGACTACTTAGCAGCAAGTCTCGCAACATGCAGCCGCCACTCTCGGCTTTGTTACGATCTCGGGCGCAGATTTATAGTTACTTTTCAGAGACCAGCAGTAAAATCGCGGACCTTCCAACCTGAAATTTACGTGGACGCGGATACCGCTACCCCCGTAGGTTCACCGATGTCGGTCCAGCACACGGTCACTTCCCTTGGTGATGCGGCTAAGCCCCGGGCTACCAGCAACGCTTCACGACTTCTGGCACGAGGAACCGGGAAAACCACTGTTAGAGTATGCCGCACTTTGCAGGACGGTGAGCCTGACGGTCGAATTTGAAATATCATGCGTTGCAGGTATGCACGTCGAGCCTTCCTGAATTACCTTTGCACTCTGGTTCAAACCTGAACCGAGCTACCAAAGTTGAACTTGAGTTGAAGTTGATGAACAGTTCAATTTTGAGTTCAATCGTCCAGTATGATATTATAAATTCAAAGTCTTGTTCGCCTTGAATCTTGGAGGCTTCCTTTCTGATTTTTTCCTCTTGTTCCTGCTTGGATTCTGCTGAAAGTGATTTACCAGATAATCGATGGTGCATAGCCACCCGAACCTGCCCTGAACCCTGTGACTCGAGAACCTTAGTGAGTCACACGCGACAAATTTTTTCGATCATCTCATCTCTCTCTTCCTTCTATCATGGCCCCAGCTGGTACTCTCTACACTACCCCCCAGCAATCCTTGGGCAAAGTCGTGCGTTTGTCCTGTTTGATCCTGCGAAATCGTATTGACTCGTTCCCAGATCAAGGCGACTGCTGCCTTTGGTGGTGTCGCCTATGACCTGCCGGAGGGATATGTGCACTTCGAGACCAACAAAACAGCTGCCTTCACCAGCAAATTCCCCCACGGCAAGATCCCCGCCTGGGATGGTGCGGATGGGTTCAAGCTCTTTGAGGGTGTACCAATCGCCCGGTACAGTACGTGTCATCATATCTCTCATCTCGGGCCAGAGCACGATGTTTGAAGATGAGAGTATACCTTTTTTCAGTTATCCCTGTCTTAACATTCATGTCGAGATCTTGAAAATCTGATCATAATCGTTGCTCTGGCCCGATTTCGTTTTGTTAGCACACCAGTTCTGACTTTTCATCTCATAGTCGCCACGCTTGCTCCCAATTCGGGCCTCCTGGGCCATACCAAGGAGGAAGCTGCTCTCATTGACCAATGGATCCACGTTACGGAGTCGGAAGCTGTCTTCAGCACGACACAGATCAACTACCTTGTAAAGGGGATACTGACTCCCTACAGCAAGCCCGTACGTTTCTAAACGGATCCTCAGGCATTCTCTGATTCCAGTACAGATCCACAACACCTTTCTTGAGCGCCAGACCCGCGCCCTGGCCACTCTAGAGAAGCACATCTCGACACGCACGTTCTTCGTCGGCGAGCGCATCACCCTCGCCGATATCTATATCGCCACCATGATCCAGGTCGGCTGCTCCGTCAACCTCGACGTCGCTGCTCGCGCCAAGCTCCCCAATCTTATCCGCCATATGGAGACAATCGTTAACCAGCCCAAGCTCGCTGGCCTCTACGAGCCGACCGTCGTCCTCCAGACCGCTCCGGTGTACGTCGCCCCTAAGAAGGAGAAGGAGCCCAAGCCGGCGCCTGCCCCCGCTGCTCCCAAAGCCGAGAAGAAGCCCAAGCCCAAGGCTGACGAGGAGGAGGACGACGACCTCGTCCCCGAGGAGCCAAAGGCCAAGAACCCTCTCGATGATCTGCCAAAATCTACCTTCAACCTCGAGGACTGGAAACGGGCGTACTCCAACAAGGATACCCGCGGAGCAGGTGGCGCGATCGAATGGTTCTACGAAAAGTACGTCCCCCCAGATTCCGCGCTGTCCAGTCCGACTGACGCTGTGTTTACTCCCCAGCTTCGACCCTACCGGTTTCTCGGTCTGGCGCGTCGACTTCAAGTTCCCTGAGGAGCTCACGCAGGTGTTCATGTCGAACAACCAGATTGGCGGCTTCTTCAACCGCCTCGAGGGGTCGCGCAAATACCTCTTCGGGTCCGTCGGTGTCCTGGGGGAGGCTAACAACTCCCTGATCACAGGGACCGTTATCCTCCGAGGTCAGGACCCCATTGCTGTCGTTAACGTCGCGCCGGACTGGGAGTCGTACTCCTACACCAAGCTCGACCTCTCCAACGCAGCGGACAAGGCGTTCTTCGAGGCGGCCCTCGCCTGGGACCTGGAGGTGGACGGCAAGAAGTGGGTCGATGGCAAGAACGTGAGTCTGTCCCATGGTGTCTTTTGCGCACTGCTGACGGTGCACCCTTCCGCTTGCAGTTCAAGTAAACTCGCCTTCGGACGCGTCTGTCGCTGTTGTGCCGTGTCTGGACTTTTACTTACGCGTTGGTGTCGTATTGATCAAAAGAAGGAAAGAAATGCGTTGCAGTATCATTGTACAGTTGTTGTATACAAGGCGATGTTAGATTCAGTATTCTTTTGGTCCGTTGACCTTGTTTGCGGCCCAGCGCACGGCGAACGATCCCGTCGCGGAAATGAAGAACGCCCAGTCAAAGAGAGAGCCGAAAACTTGGAATTCAGGGATCGTGGAGAAGAGATTAGTTGGGGAGGACTCGTCCGTCGACGAAGGCAGCGATGAAGGAGGGGGAAACGATGATCGGAGCTGGACGATGGTGGAGAGGAGATAGATTGCCTGTGCGAGCGTTAGCGTAACGTCGAGCAAGGAGGGAAGGAGTATACCATAAGCTGCGCGAGGAGGAGCAACATAAGCGATGCACCCAAGTTTCTGCTGGTTACACGTAGAGCCTGCGTAGATTCATCAATCAGCCTATGTATGTGCATTTTCAGAAAGACCCACTCTTGTTACACCTCGCAATACAAGCCGGATGCTGGTAAGGATGATGACACCGACAAGTACCAGGCTTAGGTGCCGCGTCGCCTGCGCCACGTCATCAAACGCGATTCCGGGCGACACCTTGTTTAAGAGCTCCGCGACGACTTTCGTCGCTATGTCGGGGTAGCTCGCGGTGGAAGACGATGGGGACGCCGCCTCCAGCGGAAAGAATATGTTCACGATACACTGTAAGGACATCGGGTCAGCACACATCGCCCATTTGACTCGGGACAGTGACACGGACCGTGATGTAGCGGAAGAGACAGTACATCGCGAAAAGGCGCCCGCTGACGTTTACCAGTCTGCCGCGAAAGGTGCCGGAGAACGTCGCGGTAGCGCGACGCCGACGCAGATCCTCTAAGCTGCGGCCCATTTGATACTCTAGAGCCTCGAGGCCTTTCAGCTCTTGCAAATCTGGGGAGAGGTCAACCTCATCTATGGACACGAGGATCGGCCCAGAACGCACTCTCGTCGCCACGGAAGCTGGGCATCACGCGAGATAGCCATGTGCCGTCTGTTTGCTGAAAGAGTCAAAGACCTATCAGCCTGGAATTATCCGGGAAACAGCAAAGCAGACCTGAGCAGCGGCTCTCCTGGTGGCCTCATCTCGTCGCCGCTCAAGATCGTCTCGGATGCTGGAAAGCGCATATTCGGCACTAACGATATCTTGCTCTGTAGGCGTAGTTCTTCTATCAGCGACCTAGGTTAGCACTTTGCTCCACAAGAGAAGGACATTATACATTGCTCCCTTGGACGGTATGAAGGCCCACGAGCTGCTGACGGCCCCGTAACCTGCAAGGAGTCCGAGCACCATAGTGCCCACGACGACGAGTCGTGACAGGGTGGCGGTCATGCGATCTGCTGCGGAGAGCGCAACTGGGAGGGGGATGCAGGAGAGCGCGAAGATGTAAATGAGTACGGTTCCCGTGCTGAGAAAGATCCTGGGCAAGATAGACCGCGTGCGGGGCCCTGCCGACTGGCTTGAGTTGGCAAGCTACTGAATCACACGGCAGACGGACCTGGATTCGAGCCCACGGTGAGGAGGAGGCTGATGACAAAGGGCACGAGAACAAGGATGCAAGTCAGCAGCAGAAACATGGAGAGTTGCCAGTTAAATAGGCGAGTACTGGGCAAGATTAAATGACAGCGCTCGACTTCTGAATTGGCAACCAACCTGGAACTAAAAACGTTCAAGCCTTGGAACATGAGGAGGAGAAATAATAGGCAGCTCTCAGAAAAACACCCTGCAAAAATGTCGCCGGAAAGCGTCGAGTACACCGATTCTGTCTTTCGATTCGGTTTTTCCCTTTCGGCCTGCGTAATGGGCGATGGAAGCGGGTCGCGCATGGGAATAGAGTTATAGGTACTTTCAATCCCAGAAAGATCTTGCAAGTCTGAATACAGGCTGCGTAACAGGTACTTGCGACAAGCGAAGAACATGGCTCCTCTGCGATACTTGTTCAGCTGGAACAGGGTTGGGTTTCAAGGACATACCGGAGTAACACCAGAATTCCCGTCTCGGTTATGATCTCTCCAGACATTATTTGCGACTGGCACTGGGTGAACAGTCAGAACACTGGATCGAGAGACGTCGTCCGAATTTGTCCAAATTTGTCCACGTACGCGTTGAGGTCACGTGGTCACGCAGCGTAAGTACATTCTCCGAGCTTCACGCTGGACTTGGCAAGGACTTATCCTGAGTCTTTCCTTGGCCTACATATACCTGGTGTTCCTGCGTTATTCGACTCCGACTCCGAGCTTCGCGCTGGACTTGGCCTTGACTTGGCCTACCTAGAGTTTTCTGGCTTGTGTCTCCGACCAGAGGTCGGAGACGAGTCGGCGATGATACGACGCAGAAATGCGGGAGTTTCAAATAGCTCCACAGCTCTTTTCCAGCGAGTTAAGCCGTGTCTAGATTTCCTATTCTATCCTCGGGACGACTTCGATCTTCAAACTCGGGCCTCAGATGGCTAAACATGACAAATTGTCCTTCTGTAAATACCGCCTTGGCTCGGATTTTCGGTTCCGAAGGACGGCAATGCAAACCTGGGCTGCGGGAACGGGAACCCCGAGAACGAGCATGCTGGCGGTCCGTCCTAACCGTCAGGGTTATAGGGCATTTTAGCCCGCACACTCAAATCTGCTGCGCTATAAAATGCGGAGATCCTGTAGCCTTCTATTCAACTCACCATGCTCTCTCCTGTTCTTCTCACCCTCGCAACTATTTCTCTGTCGGTCGCTGCGGTTGAAATCCAAAGCGAGAACCCCGCATGTACGCCTTCATATTATCTAATTCCATCCAGTATGAAACTGACCATGTTTGTTAGTCTACAACGCAGGTATTCAGGGTTGTATCGCCGCCGCCGACAACGCAAATGGAGAACCTCTCATAATTCATAACTGCAACACCGAAAATCCTGCGAATCAGGACTGGGACGTGTCGTTCTTCACGAGGCAGAACGCCGGCCCCCAGCAAATCAAGATATTTGGGGATAAAGTGTGGACCGTCAAATTTGTTTTCTTTTTGCTCACTGACTGTCTTCCTTTCAACGGTGCGTTGATGTTACCAATGGATTGAACCAAGACGGGACGAAACTTCAAATCTGGACGTGCGTCGAAGGGAACACCAACCAGCAGTGGATTTCCGTGACCGACTCGACCTTCCGATGGAGCGGCACGGACAAATGCATAGGTAAACTCGTTGTTCAGACATTTGGACCACGCGAGTATAATAAATCCCCCCCCCATAGATCTCACCAATGGGGTGATCAACGACGGAAATGTGCTGCAGATTTGGACTTGTTCCACCGGCAACACGAATCAGAAGTGGACTGGCGCCCCCAATCCCGACACAGTGGAGTGAGCATTCTATACATTTTTAGCCCGAAATAAGCTAATTTCTCTGCAGGACTGTCCAAATAACCGGTGGAAATCGTTAGTATTTCGGCCTTTCTTTCTGTGCGGTCTTCAACCCACTTGATACACAGATTCTGCGAATGGAGGCGGCCCCTACTGCATTGCCGCGGCCTCTGCCACGAACGGCGCTGAGGTCGCCCTCGTCGCGTGCTCTGACCTCCGTGGCACCTTCCCGAATGGAAATGTTACCTGGACCGTCCCTGTGCCGCCCCTCACAGGCCAGATCAAGACGTTCAGCAATAAATTCTGTCTGGATGTCCCCAACGGATCGACAGCCAACGGTGTGAAGCTCCAGATATGGACCTGCACGCCCGGAAACACGAACCAGAATTTCCAAACCCATAACGGACTCGCTCAGATTGAGTGGAACGGGTCAGGCAAGTGCATAGATCTTACGAATGGGATCTCCAAGAGTGGCACCCCTGTGCGTTTTCCTTGCAGCATGCACGCCTGACGCTGAATCTCTGTTTAACATAGATCCAGATGTGGGATTGCGCCGTACCAAACAATAACCCTAACCAACAGTGGTCCCTCTGATTTGAACTCCCGCATCCGATTTCCTCGCACACGGAAAATATCCGGATTGTTTGGGAAAGGGAAGGGTATAACTTAAACTCAACGATCGGACATTATTTGACTTGACGATCGGACAATTTTTTTTTCACTTGACCTCAATTTCTACCGTCTTCCTAATTGTAATAAACATTCCTTGAACGTCGTAAGCTTGAACCCGCAATACGCCACTCTCACTGGCAGCACTTGGCGCCACACAGTCCTCGAATATCAACGGCTCGTTGGTGAAGTCGAGCTCCTAGTAAAGCGGGATGGATCGAGCAGTGCTGCTTCCCACGGTCTATCCCACATTGTCCGCACCGAAGAGCGCTATAATTTATTGTCGTCGATATCTGCCTGCGTTAGCGTCAAAACACTGGCTTTCCCCAAAACATGCAATTCCGAGCTGGAATCGTGCTTGCGTCGCCAGAATATTGTGCAAACGGACTCGTAGCGCTGGAAAATACTTGTATTTTATATCGATACATGGAAATAAGAGATGCACCCAGTACTCGACACGAAAAAACAGTTAACAGTTGTGGTTGTTCTTCCGAAAAAGTAACAGCAATTACAGTAAATTTATATGCATGTCTGTCGTCCGTGTTTGAGTTACACTTACAGCAAAAAGAAAGATGGTATGGAGCCCTGAAGACGGCCGAGTCTCCAGCGAATCGTGCTAAGGTGTCTGTGCACACAATCGGGGCACAGAGTGCTTACGAACGCGTCGTCCCCAAGCATCTGCACAAGCTCCCGGGTCAGCCAAGTCCCCCATGGGGAATTGGGGTTCGGCGTTAGTCGCGTCCGCCAGTATTCTATGCGCCGTGGATCACACTGACCACAGAACGCGCTGTTATTGAAGCAGCCGGGCTCAGTGAGAGGGTCGATAACAATATGCACGAGGGCATCTTGCAGCGCTTCACGCCCCACGATAAGACGCCGGAGGTTGCTGGGAGAGAGCACGATGTGGGAGCGCCCGCCATCAGCGCTGCGGTGAAATTTCTGGACTGAGAGGGCGTAGAAGCAGGAGGGAAGAATTTCAGGAACATTGCATTCTTGGGCAAGGTTGATGGCTTCTGAGGATAATAGACCTCAGTGGCACACTGATAAAAAGAAAAGCGGCCGCACCTGCAGCATGGGGTAAGGCGTCTAAACGCATACTTGCAACGTCTACAGGCCACCTGGAGAGGAGCTCTTGAACTGCCCAACATCGCAGGTCACCGATCTCATACTTGGTCGAAATGCGGAGAGCACCAGATAGGACGTCGAATGTTATTGCTTTCTGGAGAAAATCACTGAAACAGCATAAGGCAAGATCTTGACACCGGGGAGAAAGAATGACGCACCTGGAAACGTACTGCCTTTAACGCATGCGGTTGGCACATGTGTGTGACATGTCACGAAGGGTCTAGGCAGCAAGGGCCCTAGCAGTGGCTTGTATGGAGAAACGTGGGTGCGAAAGGCCTTTGTGACACGTCACACACAACTGCCGAACAGGTGCGTTAAAGGCAGTAGAATTCTTAGTGCGTCAATCTTTCTCCCCGGTGTGAGAGGTAAATTAACGCACTCAATGTGATATATCCATCCCAAAGCGACTTCCCAATCGACCACGGTGTCTCCGACCAAGGTCACGCTTGGGCTCCCATCAATCTGGTCAGTCTCGGAGGGTTGGGGAATGCGCAGCATATCGGAGAAGATCAGGGAACATTGAAGACGCTTTCGATGGACTTTGAGCAGGCATTTTTCGATCTCCAACACAATGTCGCCGTCGGAAAACCACAAGGTTTTGAGGATGGTGCAACGCGGGACGCTAAATTGACTGGCTTCGCAGGAGCGAGTGCAGTCTGACACACGACGCCGCTTCAAAAGTGGCATATCATCGAGATCCTCTTCTGGTGTCACGATATCTATCGAGAAGGAAGTACAGGCCATGGGCGTAGAAGACAGTCACGGTCGCGTGAGGTCACGCGCTGGTGATGTGACGCATTTGCACGTGCACTTAGTTGGGTTCGGCAACTTCCCTCTGACTCAGCACAAACTGGCAGGAACGAATTTGCGTGTCTTCTTGGTGTCTTTGCCCTTGTCTTCGCCTACTCACTTCGCGTCGCCCCAGACGTCTGGCTATCTGACTCTCTCACTTGGTGCCGCCAGAGTTCAGTCCATTCGGACTCTCCAAATTGTGCCGCTTGGGCGGAATGCCCACTGGAAAAGCTGCCCGAAATTCTCTCATGAATTGGGCGCAGTTGTTGTGATTGGTTACGAGGGAATCCGCCAGGCAACACCAACTTGACCTTACCTCAGAAAGAATCGAAGGAGAAAGAAAATGCGGTGCGCACAGGATGTTGTTGAATTTCATTGTAATGAAGCCATAATTTCCAGAACTACATATCTTGGCATCTACCAGAGACTCGCGACGTCAAGGACCTGGACATCAGTTCGTCACAACACCCTCGTACTCGATGCCTGTAATCCACACCCTCTGTATATTGCGCGTCGCCGAAATATTCGCAATGGGATCGCCAGATATTAGGAGCAGATCCGCCCGCATACCCGGCGCAATAATGCCACGATCAAAGAGCAAATTGTGCTGAGCAGCCAACACCGTTGTTGAGCGCAGCACATCTACCGTTGACAGCCCCGCGCCGACGAGATTTTCAAGCTCGTTATGCAAAGCCAGGCCGAACGTCCCAGGAATGCAGTCCGTGCCGGCCAGGATTGGCACCGACACCTGATATAGTCGATTGACGCTTATGTTCGCTACACCGTACACGCTAGGCGGGGCCTGTCCTGCGGCGATATGCTCTTGGAAGGCTAAGAGTGTGGGAACGGAGACGGTCTTCTGCGCGACAAAACGGGCGATGAGTGCCGAGTAGAGGGGGATATCCTGGGGTGCGTGGTGCGCCTGGTCGGCTTGCGCAGTCAGCGCCCTATCCACAGCCGAGTAGTCGGCCGCATGGCATGCGACGCGTACATTCCTGGCATGAGCAGCATCCACGAGCGCGTTCATAGTCGCCTGGTCTAGCCTAGTGGGCGAGGTCGGGACATCCTCCGCAATCTTGATGAAGCTCGCGCCTATTGCAAGCTGGTCGGCAACGAACTGGTGCGCCTGGGATGGGGAACTTATGGTTTCGTTCGCCGGGACCCTGAACTGAATGGCAAGGTCACCGTTGGGCGAGGCGGCACCTGTGAGGTCAGAGGCTACAATCGATGTAGCAATCTGCCCACAAGAGAATCACTCGAAAAGAACAAGACAAAACTCCGTTCCAAAGAGGATCCTGTATTTACATCGTAAATACCCTGCTTATATACCTTTCTACCCGATCACCCCTCGTGCCTGCTCGTGCCTGACCCTGTCAACCCCTACATACGCCCTCCCGTACTATCCAAGAGAGTACGTACCAAGTCAGTAGGGAAAAAGTTGAACCAAGGATCAAGGAAAAATAAAACGAACTATTCATTTTCCTCACACCACTCGTCTCTGCACTTGTCAACAACGCCGTCGAATTCCAAACTGATGGTTCCGTGGCTGTATTGATCGCCTCACGGCGATCAATTCGCGTGTCAGAATTCGGACCGATGTCGTCGACGCCCACGTTCTCCTCGCCAGCTTCCAGTTCCACCGTCAAGAGATCCACAACAGCCCAGCCTCCAGCCAAGGTGTTGACTTCAACGGCCTCGCCCGGTAAGCATCTAACCCAGGGGCCTCTCTTCAAGTTCGGCTTCATGGACCTCACAAGCATCCGACGAATTGTCCCATTTGCGCGCTCGGTCTTTGCGTTGCTGTGCGGAAAGTAGGAATCAGGAATCGGTTTGTCCAGTTCCTCTCCCATTTTACCGTAGTAACTGTGCATCAATTGAAGATGCCGACTTTCGCAATCGTTCTCGCCCTCCGTCTCGGATCCAGGCGGCTGTTCAATGCTCATCGAAAACAAGCCGAGTGAGTACGCATCACGCATATCACGCAACCGTTTGACTTGAGCGAAAGAAACTGACCCAGATTCAACAGCGCTAGTGTTGCTTTCATCCGAATCATCGACGCTCTCCTCTTCATCGCTATCCGATGTTTCCACAGCCTGGCTGTCCTCCGACTTCGAGCTGCGCTGGGACCCAGAGTCCGAGGTTCGTCCCTCAGACTGTAGTTCATTGGTCTCACTCTCGTCCATAGCGTCGTCACCGCTGTCCATGTCTTCTGTCTGGGACCCAAATTCCGAGGTTTGTGGTTCGGACTCATCAGATTCATCCGTCGACCGCTCACTCTCGTTGATAGCATCAACCAGTTTCTGCGCTTGCTCATAATTTACTGCAGCACGGACCAGTTGTTTCAACGACGCAGTCTCCGGGTCGTATCCGTCATGAGCCCATTCCCTCTGAATCCAGGTATGTGCTCCATCCCAGAACTGAACAATCAGTGAGCGGACTGAAATATCCCCAATACTATCAGCCAAAACCTGCAGTTCAGTGCAATAGTCTCTAACGGCGAGACTTCCTTGCGAGAACTTGTAGAAGTTCTTCCGTTGCTGACTCCGGAAATCCACAGGAAAACAGTAATTGAAAAGCTCCTCGAAGAATTTCTTGACTGTCCATTTGTGAGCATTCCTTGCGACAGTACGCATGTACCAAGCGTGTGCACGCCCATTGAGGTACTTGCTTAACCGTGAAACGCGCATGTTCGGCCGGATGTAACTCTGCTTAACCCAACTCCTTGCTTCGTAAACCCAACGCTCGATTGTGCTAAAAACCGGTTCGCCGTTGTAAACGAAAGGTGGGTCAGGTTTTGCGTTAGAATATTCCAGTTTGAGTCTCAAAAGTCTCGTATTCCAGCGGCGCTTCGCCTTCTGCTTTGCTTTCCTCGTCGCTCGGGAGTCCAACGAATCTGCCTCTGAAGGTGGGTCTCCGAGAGAACTCGAGTCTGAACTATCTTCTGATCGGCTTGAGTCAGCAGACGAAATTAACGGTTCTTCACCCGGCAATCCTGAGCCCATTTTCCCGTGCGAGCTGCGACGCCGCCTCGATTGTGGACGTTTTCGCCTGTCACGCATAAAATTGGGTACACCGTTCGTTTCACTATCACCACCTCGCTGACGTGACGCGCGAGACTTTATTTCATGGAACAAGACACTGTTTCTTGGAACTTGATCCATAGGTGTCTGTCGCCTTCGAGGAACAACTCTAGGCGCAATTTCGAAGGCTCCAGATGCCCTGTGCGAATTCGAGGTGCGTGCAAGACTCTCCTTCGCTAAACTGACATCTTGAAGTTTATTTTCAAGATCGTGCCGTGCGTTCTCAATAAATCGCTGTTGCTCATCCAATGCATGGCGTTGTGCTCTAGATCACACAAATGTTTGTATTGCTCATCGAACCATGTCTGCCACTGTCTAGCAGTGTCCGCGTCGAACCCAATGCTGGACTCGGAGTTTAATCGATCCCTCTTCCCTTCAGTAAGGACAGAGGGCCCGGTGACGGGAGCAAAATGTGCGGCATTGACCTGAATCTCTTCGACAGGTCTTGCGCCCTCCGCATCAAGTCCAACTTGAATCTGTCGAGCCAATGCCGAATCCGCCAGAATCTGCGCGGCGCGAACCATATCCGCATCCGGCATTTCGCCGTTCTTCCTATCCAAACTGCCGTCATTGACGTGCGGCCTACGCAACTCATCCACGGGCACTCTAGCCTTGCCTTGTAGTTCCACAAGAACATGTGGAACGTCAATGCTCGCCGAGACCGTGGTAATGGAGGTTGTGCTGGCACGCGGAATTTGGATGGTGTTCGGGCCGGTACTATTCGCACCTGAGGTGCGGGACGATACTGGATGTATTCCCATTGCCTTGATTTTCGTATAACGACGACAAATCAATTTTTTCTGATTTTGCGTATGCGAAATATCGTTGATCTCGCGCAAGATATTAGCCAAAGAAAAATTATCCTGATCCTCATGTAGAGACCAATTCAAGTCTACAGACATCGAGTCCTGTTTGACCCAGCCTGTATGTATTTCCCCCAAACCGTCCACCTCCGTGGATGTCGACCAGTCAACCAACGGTCCATCACGCGAATCAGCTGGTTCCTCGGCGGGCTCTTCAACCGTGAGAACACTGGCGCTGAACCAGCGCGCAGGGTTAAGCTTCGGCGATGGCGAGCGCGGCGATGAAGACCGAGACACCTTTCGAGGTGCCTCGAACAAATCAAATTCGTCATCAGGGGCCGGGTGGACAGGGGAACCAATAGGGACCTCCTCAGGTCCGTGCGCGACAGCGCGGTTGCCATGGTAGGCAACAGGGGCTGAGGGGACATCGTCGGTGATGCCCTCGCCCTCCGCAACACCCGCACTCGGGCGGGGTACGTCAAAACCGACATCCGCAGAGCGGGAGCGGTGCCCAGTCTCGTCAGCGTCGTTGCTGGAGTGGGACTTGATGGCGCTGTGGCCCATGGTACCTAAAACCAAGGATGTCAGCGCCGGCACGGGTGGGGCCAACTCACCTGTGCCTATCGAGGTGCCATTTCCGGCATCCATCTCGAATCCTCCCCTCGCCGAGCTCAAGGAGGCCGCGGGACCAGTCTGCGTCCCAGAAAGAATTTCGGTAGCCATTATTATCGTCCTTGACGGTGCCGTACGGGTGATCAATCCGAGAGACGTTGCCAAAGAAGCTAAGAGTCAAGTAAGAGTAACCAAGTAGTTTGTTGCCAAGAGTTATAGGTAAGTTCAAAAAAGTGTAAGGTCAGAGGCTACAATCGATGTAGCAATCTGCCCACAAGAGAATCACTCGAAAAGAACAAGACAAAACTCCGTTCCAAAGAGGATCCTGTATTTACATCGTAAATACCCTGCTTATATACCTTTCTACCCGATCACCCCTCGTGCCTGACCCTGTCAACCCCTACATACCCATCCCAGCGAAGCGCACGTCGGTGATGCCCGTGTGGTTCTTCAGCGACTCGCAGAGCGCATTTGGGCGGCACATGGCCACAATAGTCGATGTCACACCGTATGACGCTAATGCCTCCAAATCGTCGACAGACGCCGGATGGTTGTGGGCATCGATGAGCCCAGGAAGAAGAGTGCCACCGTTACCGTCCACGACCTCCGCTTCTTCGGCATACGCGACGATGTGCTCGCCGTCGATGAAGACGGTACCGGGCGGCAAGAGTTTCTCGCCATCAAAGACATGGACGTTCGTTATGGCAATCTTCGCGGGCTTTAGGACGTCCCGAATCGCTAGTGTTGTGTCAGGTTAAGCCCCTCGATGTGAAGCGATCCACATACCTCGGCAGGCGTTGTTGATGCGGGCAATTTCCAACCCCTCCTCGATTGTCATAGGAGGAAAATGTTTTGAGTGTGGGCAACAAGACCCCAGGGTCGCAGCGAGCAAGGTGACCAAAGTGACTTTGATGATGAGCATGGCAAGTAAATGGCAAAAATTGAACGCAGATATACTGCGTTTTCGAACCTTTATATACTGACTCCGGCAGGCTGCGGAATGATAGCCAGGCTGTTCAAAATCGACGAGGTAACAGTCATCCGAGGACGCCGAGAAGCCATTCTTGCCACCGTTTGGGAAAGAAGAACCCAGGAAGTCCATTCTGGGTCTGCACTTGGTTCAATTTCTCGTCAGCGTAATTTGTCCGGGGTAAACGGCATTCTAGTGTCAGTCCATACCTTGTCATCGCACCAGATGCTCGACCGCTGAGCAAGACCATTGAGCGACAGGGTCCCCTGCTTTACACCAGAGCCGGTAATCCAATCTAAACGGTGTTATCTTAAGCGAGTCAACCTGAAGTTCAATATTTAGCGATATAACACTGTCTTTATTTTCGAGACGATAACTATCGATGCGAAACATGCTCGGAAAATTCCCCCCCAATGAGTGCAAGCAATAAAATTATCGTGGGTGTATAAGTCTGCCAGTGCGAATCTATGTGCTGCACTGGTCGGAGTTGAGTTTTGTTGGGAAACCCTTACTAAGTACAGAGGTCAGACTGATGACTTGATCTATGCCAGTTCTCATTGGTGAGGGTTAGCTTTGACTCGGTCGGGAGTCGGAATGACACCATCAATTCCTAAGAGGACGTTTAAGACGAGATATTTACATCAATTATTTATATGTTCACCCTCTCTCGCTCACAGCACGCTGAGCGGCCAACAACAATTTTGAACATTTTGACCGCTGTAGAACCGGTCTAAGTACACTAGATACATTCGTGATCACGGGTGACGATCTATAACCGTCCACAATCTGCATTGGTCTCGCTACGAAACAAAATATTTCGTGGTTTTGTATCATTCAAACAGTTTCAGAGGCATGCCGATGAAAGCCCCTGCTGTTTGTCCCAAATCCAATCTCGCCGGCGCTTGAGTCTAACTCTTTACGAACCCCATTGTTGAGTTGGATGACGTTGTCCGGTTGGCCGAAAAGCGCCGTGTCCGTCGTCGCGGATCTTTTGCTGCCCGGCCCCCATTGCACAGTTGAGATCGTGTGATGGGGAGTTCCAAGTTCGACAGTCGAAGTCGGCTCCCAGATTGTTTGATGAAAGTTCACAATAACAATAATGAGCGTGGGGTACATTCCTGAGATCTGGTCGCCCATGCTGGAAAAAAGTTCATAAACGTAAATTATGGGCTTATGGCGGTCGATGTTGACGAAGAGGATGTATTGCGTGAGCTGATATTTCCGTGGATATGAATATCTCTCAACAGGTGGATGACGACTTACCCAGAATAAACAATAAATGAAGCCAGATTCCACCAGCAGAGAGAGCACTTTGTCCGTTGACATCCTGCGAGGGCTACCCACAATGTTGAGGGACTTCATCGACCGGCGGTGTTGCCTGCAATGAGATAACCGTCAGCGAAGAAGTACTAGGGTATTATACTCGGTGTTCTCACCAGGCTTTGTACCCTATCAGCATTGTGCAGGAGGCATTGCATCAGACTTTTGACAATTTGATTTTGACGTTGTACAACGTCAAAAAACCTCACAACCATCACCAAGATCGATGCAACCTCGGCGCAACCTTAAAACATCCGAACCCTATGTCATCCTTCACACAACCTCCAAAGTTCGACCCAGTTGAAGGGCAAAATTCTGGGTATTTTTATTTTTATTTGGTGGGATCTGGTATGTAGTGATCTTCTGAACTCATCTAGCTCTAGCTCATGTTGTTTTCACCAGGATACTTCCACAGATTTGGAGGTAATTTGGCACATTTTGAGGTTCTGAGGTTACGGCAACCTGACAACCGCAAAAAACCGCGAATCTTTTTGTTAAAAGGCTGATGTGGTCACGAAGGAAAACGCCCAAGATATGAGCTCTGCATGTGCGCAAACCCCTCCACCGCTGGCGATCGCCGACTGGTTGCTCCAACCTGCACCTGTCAAGCAGGTGAGATCGATGATATTGAAAACTAGAGTCAAAAATGATGTGAGACATTGGAAAGTCCACGGCAGATAATATGGGCTGACTGAGTGACATGAGCAGCATAGTGCAAGGGATAGAGACCACCCATAAGGTTCTTTGATAGAGCACCCACGCGCGCCAGATGACAACAGTGTCTCCGACCACCATCTGATGCATGAGAATGTCCAACCGATGAGACAAGGAGATGGCTGAATCAGACGCACATTAAACATGAAGAGCGCTTCCATGGGCGGGCCGAGCAACAAAAGATTGTCATTCGCTAGGTCCCTCCTATCAGGGAGGGGTATAGTTGGGTTATCCATGAACAACGTATGGGCATTTTTGAACCAGGAAGTGACATTTAGCGCCCATAGCGTGAGGGAGCTTGCGTAAAGGTAAACAACAACGCAAAGCATGGCGACGGAGCTGCGTGACTTGAGGCCTTTCCGGCTGCATAGATGCAGTAGATCAGAGTTGCATCTCAGAGTGGGCTGGGATTTAATTACAAGATGGAATAGAGAGCCAGCGCGAAAAAGACCCCGTATGCGCCTAGTTGTTAGAGATGAACAACGAAACGAGGATGAAGTTCAAGGGAGACTCACTCATGAATATCGTCTCCCAGATGACGCCGATAGCATCCTCTGTTATAACAAGCCTATAGAGATAGAGGGCTTGTGCATCTGTATCGGACAGAGGAGCTGATGGAGTCGAGTCGGAATCAGACGACATGGAAGTGGTTGTAGATTGGAATGAAGGTCTGCGCAGGGGTTTTTTAGTCAACAAATAAAGCAAGGGCCCTGCTTTCGGGAGCCACAGGTGTAAAATAGACGAGCGTATATGTGTACATCCATAATTAGCATGCGATGCTCAGAAGACCAAAGCACTGCCCAGATAACAAAAAAAACGAAAGCACCCGCACACTCCAAGTCGGTCAGTTGTGCGGTATTACGTCTGATGAATCCAAAGTACCCGCAAGAGTTAACCAAATCTACTGGAGTGCGGTGTTCGTCTGATGAAAAGTCTCGAAAGTATCGCAGGGGACAAAAGGGGACAAAGTGGAATCTGGCAAGCGTTTAGTAATTCAATGTTGAAGCTTATCCCTTCACCTTGTATCTTCAGCTCTCAGCTTCAGGGCGAAGTAAACACCACTGACCGGACGGTGGAGAATCTGTGGCAGGCCCAGACTAATGCCACAGAGCCCGGCCAGAAGAAAGAGTCCGGCTTGGGATCCAAGAGCTCCCGTTCCCGAGAAATCCTGCCCTTTCGCCTGAAGTTCAAACGACATCGGTGAAGAAGGATCACCTAAGGGAGCACCTATTAGTGGTGGGAAAGTTCGGTTCAGATTTTGGTTCGAACTCGAACCGAACCGAACTGAACACGAAGTTCAGGTTCAAGGTTCGGCCAATGCCCGAACCTGAACCGAAGTTCAGGTTTAGGTTCAGGCCAAAAAATATTTTTTGAACCTGAACCGAATCCCGAACCGATTGGGCATTTTTTTGACTGATTTTCGTCATTTCAGGGTGTATTATCATCCCATTTGATGTGTAATTCCTCACCAATTGTACAATACAATACTTTAGAGGGTCCTGTAGGCTACAGATGTGTTTCCAGTGAAATATATTACTGTTCTAATTGAAATCGGAGTTCAATATTTTGTCCAAATATATGAGAATTGTACTTTCAAAGCTTCAGACAGTACAGATTGCCTCTAGGTAAGGACCAATGATATGGCTGACACTCACCAAGTACCCAATTAAGCTTTGGTTGCCTCAAATTTCGATATTATTCTGTGGGAAAAAATTGTAGGTTCGAACCGAACCTGAACCTGGGTTCAGGTTCGGGGTTCAGAGAAAAGTGCCCCGAACCTGAACCGAACCGAACTTTCCCACCACTAGCACCTATTCGGTTCATATGTAACCAATTAGGTACGTTGGGTTGTGGTAGCCCAGCGTACCTCAGAGGTGCAGAGTGAAGGCCGAACAGGACGCTTCCTTTGAGTAAGTGCCATCATTCCGCATTTGGAACTCAATTTGGAATCTTCTTTCGCACTGGCGCCTACCATCCAACTACGACGCGAGCGCTATGGTCAGGGCATCGCCTTTACTGGACCATGGCAGCAGTGGGGCACTTCAAGTTCAGGCTCGGCAACTCTAGAGCACCGAAACAACACCGGGATAGCCCAGCTGTACCCAAAATCGACATGCGCCGCACGACTGCACCAGGGCAATATTTCCCTCCAGCTTTTTCTGCTGGCTCTAGGCCTCCTATTTTGCGTTCTTCAGGTTCAACATTGATATTTCACGCTTCCTCAAGCCGATGCAGCGCTAATAAACCACTGGGAACCCGCCTTCGACGCCTTCGATCACCCGCCTTCTTCCATCTCGCCTTTGCTCCTGTGGATTGGGCTGAGCCGACTGCCAACCACTGGGCTCACCATATAACTTCTTGCTCCGACTGAAGAAGCTGGATCTAGATACTGATCAACTGAGCCAACAATTTTGAGCGCCTTCGATGCTACTGGCGAGCTCCAGTCGTTTACTCCGGTGCTGTCAGCTGTTGTACAGCTGTTTTCTTCACTCTATTTGTGAGTGTACGCATCTTTCTTGCTTGATCCCATACTAAGGTGCGTTCATTCAGCGCTGTCCACACTACTCGAAGGACAAGAGTACGAAAATGGGATCGAAACCATTCATATATTACTCATAACTTTTTCAGAACAGTAGTGCGGCCGGCAGCGACAGAAGGGATACGAGAAGTGCGGCAGCGAAAGAAGGCGATGGAGGCGAGGGAGGCGACGAAGGCGATGGAGGCGACGAAGGCGATGAAGGTGACAGAGGCGATGGGACCCAGTGGGCGCAGGAGGCACGATAAGTGGGTGCTGACGAAATCAAATTATCCCTTTTCTCATGATGTGGTAGGATTTGCGCACGGAGACTATTCAGATGGCTCTCTGCAATTGAACATCTACTGGTCGTGTGCTTGCACATGTACGTACTCGCCTGGCTACTTTTCTTGTGGTCTGAGGAAGGCGCCACGTCGTCGTCCGAGTGGCCCTCCCCATCCTCATCCTCCCCGTCCCCACCAATATCACACAACCCAAACGTCCCCCCCCCTCACTCCCACTCCCACTCTCCCCATCGACATCTGTCTCGCTCCCTAACTCTCTCTCGCTCTCTTCACTACTCCCAGAAGGCGACCACAGCTCAAACGCCATCTGCCGCGGCGACGGCGACGACGGGAACCCCATCGACACCAACACGGCGGGTGAGAATCGCGCGTCCGAGCCCGACCCCTCGCACGGGGCGCAGACAGGCCACTCCACCTTGAGCTCACGCATGCGCGCCGAGGTGCGCCGCAGTGTGCTCCACGCGACCCACGCATGGTACCCACCCCCGCGTGCACGCGCCTGGTCGCGGTCTGCACCGGCGTATTCGTCCACGTCCCCAGCGGCAACAAGGCGCAGCGATCCCGAGGGCTCAAACAGCGCGATGCGCGCTCCGAGTTGCGGCAGCACGTGTGTGCGGAAGATATCCACGAGCGTCAGTGCGCGCGGCGGTGCAGGGCACGTGGGCTCCTCTCTTCGCGGCGCGGGCGTGCGGGCGTCGGTTATATAATGAGAAGAACACCTACACCACCTTCCGACACTGATGCAGGCGTCCTGAAGCTGTAGAAACATATTTTACTACTATTGAAGAGACTTGTAATTATCTATTCAATTCACGGCTGATTGTTTTTCGAGACTTACGGAGCATTGTGAGGGTCTTTGAGATGTATTTGATGACGAAGTACAGCCTCTGGAGCGGCTGCGTAGCGCAGACAATGTTAGTTCAACAGATACATGTAGTTGAACCGTGAGTTCTAATGGGAACTTACTTGGCTTTGTCGTTTTCGTGCACGACATTTCACTATCCAAAAAATCTGGAATAAAATTACAGCCGTTGTCGGAACCGAAGGCGCGAACGAAAAATTTCCATTTTGGGAACTTTTTGAATTAGATGACCGATCCCTTCAGAACTCCCTCAGTTTTGGTCCCAATACCTTTATACCTATATCAATCTTCCGGAATAATTCGTCTGCAATTAGTGATAGAAAGAAAAACACGAAAATACATTTTGCTTCTCCATTTAGCACAAACGGCCTTGTTTCTGTTCGAAGTCTCAGAGGAAGGTGAGACCTCACCCAAAAAAGCTGAATTTTTGTGAGGAAAAGCTTAGATGTATCGTGGAGGGTCTCATAGAGCTAGAATTTTGATTTTATTCATTGTTGAGTGGCCATTACTTCAAACATGATCTTTCAATCAAAGCAGCCGAACTCATCGTACATAACTCCCTGAACCCCTCAACCAAATTCTACCTTGGATGGGACAGAACATCTTGTTTGATGTATCTTCAACGCTATCTGTTCAATGAACATATAATGAAACATTCAATCGAACCGCGCTGCCGTGTTGTGTCGCAAACACGTCATTAGTTATTGGGTCACTGCATCCTTCGCGCGCTAGTCACTCGGCTGCATGTTGTCCTTTGTCTTACTGGCTGGATGGTGTAATTAGTTGTGCATGGTGGATACTGCAGCATGTTTTCTAGGCATGGAAATGAACAAAAAGTGCAAGATGTATGTACACAGTTGATGTGACCTTCAAGTGATGAGCGTCGAATGTGTGAAGACGCCGGCGACGCAAACAAGACACAAATCAAGAATTCTGACTCTATGAGGTCCTCTGAAATACATATAAGTCTTTCCTCCCAAAAATTCAACTTTTTTGAGTGAGGTCCCACCTTCCTCTGAGGCTTCGAACAGAAACAAGGCCGTTTGTGCTAAATGGAGAAGCAAAATGTATTTTCGTGTTTTTCTTTCTATCACTAATTGCAGACGAATTATTCCGGAAGATTGATATAGGTATAAAGGTATTGGGACCAAAACTGAGGGAGTTCTGAGGGGATCGGTCATCTAATTCAAAAAGTTCCTAAAATGGAAATTTTTCGTTCGCGCCTTCGGTTCCGACAACGGCTGTTGTTATATCCCGTGCCGGGAGTAGGAAGGAAAGCGGAGGTGGAAGGGAAATAGGAGGAATCCGGGGGGACGAGAAATCGGAGGTTCGGAAGTCCGGAGGTTATGCCGGAAGTCAAACGTCAGATGTACCGGATGTTTACACGGAATATCGGAAACACTATTACCACAGGTAGGTTAAGGGTAAGTGTGGTCTTCTTGGCACTGGCGGGACTGGACAAGAAGTGGCGGAGGTCCGGAGGTTTAGGGCGACACTTCCGGAGTGCTAAGTTGGAGGCCTAGCGTTGCCGAAGGGAGAGAGACTCGGAGGTCGGAGGATTAGGCACGAAAGAAACGTTTATTTACAAACTGAAGAAAGAGAAAGTTACAAGGGGTGCTTTATAGTAATTACGGAGAATCCCAATAAAGGTAAGGAAGTACGGTACAAGACAATAAGAACAATAAGAGAACAATAAGAACAATAAGAGAACAATAAGAACAATAGTAAAAGAAGAGGAATGCATAAGGCATAAAACATAGAAGGTGATGCATGAGGCGGACATGAGCCAGCATCGGAGGTTAGGACCGAAAACACGTGTGTGCTTTGGCCCACGAGGAATTGCCGAATGGCAGGATACGGGATTGGCGGGAAGGAGCGTGATAGCCGGAATGAAGTCGGCGGGAAAATGACGGAGAATAGTGTGGATGGTCGGAGGTTAATTCGGAGGTTAATTCGGAGGTCGGCGGAGGTTGGGATGGAGGATAGATAGTGTGGCAGAAGACATACTGATTGTTTCCAAAATCTCCAATGAAGCTCCGCAAGTCGGAGGACGGAGGATCCGGAGGTTCCGGAGATCGGATGTATGCTTAGCATTATGCACGGATGTAACAGTATCCCCCTTTTAGGTTCCTTGCCCACAAGGAACCCAAAATAGGAAGCCAATCTTGAATCAATCGGAAAGATCCGGAGGTCCACGGAGGTTCGCCGAAATTTTATCGGAGGAGAAAATTGAAAGAATTTTCAAAGTCAAAAATTATGGCCGAAGGCCGATGCCCGAAAGAATCCGAAGCCGAGATGCCCGAGATCACCGATCAAGGAAATCGCTGAGTCACGTGTGTGGGAACTGCCATATAGTTTGGCACGTGCTCATGTGATCGGAAAATTTTCTTCTTCTTAACTATCACCACCACCTCCGATGTCGTCGACCAACAACAACAACAACAACCGCGACGACGCCGGCGATATTCCGAAGAAGCGCAAGGCGTCGGAGGTCGAGGATGCGGAGGATGGTGGACGGAAGAGACAGCGCGAGGGAGGTAGCGGAGTAGGTGACGTGGCACCCGCGGGGAGTGGCGCGGTGGCCAGCGGGAGCGGGACGACGGTGGAGGATGCGGAGGCGGCGGACGCCAGGGCGGCGGCGGCTGTTGCGGGGGTTACTGGCGAGGGTCTTACCCTCGCCATTAGCCTGCAGCGGATCGCGGAACTCGTGGCGGCCACGACGCAGCGGAGCGCGTCGATGTTCCTCCGACGCGTCTTCCGCCCGGATTTCCGCATGGTCCCGACCGTTCCCCGACTCCCGAGCGCGAGGAGGGGGACTTTGAGGTTCCCGTGTCGGAGGATCCCAGCGACCCAGATCCGACGGAGGTTGCGCGGAAGAAGGAGGAGCGGAGGAAGAAGGACGAGCGGAAGTTGGCGCGGAGAAAGGAAAAGATGCGGGAGTTGGCGCGCGAGAAAACGCCTGCGGTGCCCCTCCGGAAGATCGTCGTGCGGAGGTCTCCGCCGAAGTCGAGCGGCAAGGGAAAGGGCAAGGGGAAAGGAAAAGGGCGCGCGACGGATGATGAGAAAAGGGTTTTGGATCCAGGTGCGTCGCAGTCCACAACTTTGCGGAAGTTCTAACTCGAGTTCTGTTTTTTACAGCCTGCGATCTCTGTGCATGGGACAAAGTCCAGTGCACCATCTCCGCGGACGACCACGCCGTTGGCCCCGGGCGTTCTGCGTGCGACTACTGTCGTGCGAAGAAGCTCGGGTGCACTTTCACGGGGCAACCGCCCGCGCGGAAGTTAAAACGGAAGTCGTCCGACCGGAAGTCGTCGGCGCGTAAGCCCGCTTCGAGACGCAAGGCGCCCGAGACCGCGGAGGATGCGGAAGAGGCGGAGATTGCCGAGCTCCGTCGCTCGATGGTCCCCGGTCCCCGCACTCGACGCCGCGAGGAGAACGTCCGGATCGACGAGCTCGAGGGTCGTGTGCGGAGGTTAACCTCCGATCTCCGCACCACCCGCCGAGAACTCCACGCCGCCCACGAGTTGAACGAGCACCAACGCGAGGATTTCGGCCTTCTGGCCTCGTACCTCAATGGTCTCCTCAACACGTATACCGACAACCATCCCGAGACCACGGCGGACACGGAGGACGCGTGGATGGCGGATGCGGCGCGGGAGTCGCGGAGGATGATGGAGGAGTACCGCCGTCGTGAAGGCGGACAAGGTGGATCGGGTCGGACGGAGGAAGAGCGGGAGGAGGACGACCGCCGCGCACGTCGTGCGGCGGTGGATGCGGTCGCGGACGAGGAAGACGCGGAGCCTCCGGCTCCGGAGGATAAATCCCCTGCGCAAGTTAAGCAGGAGCGCGATTTGTCCCCGGAATGGCCGGAAGACCTCAAGAAAGCACGCGGATTGCCTCCGCCTCCGGGCGTCGAAATCATCGACATCGACTCGGACGACGAACCACCCGTGGTTGGGAAGGGGAAGGGTAAGGCGCGTATGCGGAAGGTCGCGCCGTCTTCCGACGGAGGTTCGGAGGATGAGCGGAGGTTGGATCCCGATGCGGAGGTCGAGTCGGAGGAAGACGTTGGTGAGAAGGCGAAGGAGAAGGAACTCTCCGAGCCCCCCATCGTCACCGAGCCCGAACCGGATGATGAAGAGGAGGAGTAAATGGACTCCTGCACGTCGAAATGAATGTAATATACAATATTTTCTTGGTTTGTATATAAAATGACTTGATTTCTTGGAATTGATTGAATTGAAGTGTGAATTGAAATCGAAGTCGGAAGTCGGAAGATGACGGAAGTCATCGGAAATGAATGCCTGGAATGGCACGTGATGGGTGTCCATAGGAAACCTCCGGAGGACCGGAAGTTCAAGGACGGATGTTCCGGAAGGAACCGGGAGTATTGTCCGTACGGATGCGGACTTGAAGATCAAGGGGATTGATCACCGCTGATGGATAACCAACCGCCTCTACGGAGGACAGTGTCGGAAGTTTCCCTTGGTGAACAATGGAATCCCGTTGAATGGAGAAACAAAAGGATTGCATAAGTAGATGTTTTTGGTGATTTTTGTGAACTTAGCGCATAATGTCTTCAAGATGAAGATTGTGAGTCGGAATACCGGAGGATAATGATCGATGCCGGTAAGCCGATGAATAACGGATTGCATCTGATTTGTCTGGGAAGGAATATTTTCCTCGGAAGTTCTGGCGGAGGATCCATAACCGGAGAATCCCGTGATCAGATACGTGGATGGAATGATGGTGAGTCATTTGAATCCAATCCGTTCGCCCAAGGATAAGTGGAAGTTTCCTATAGTCCGGAATATCATCCACTCGTCGTGGGAAACACAAGTGAAAACGTTGATGATTCCTCAGCGTATGAGTGCTTGGCGGAAGCCTTGCTTCTCATGCTGACAGAATCTGGAAATGAGCTCGGAGATTGACCGGAAGTTGTGCGGAAGTTGGTTCCGTAGTAAAACTTGGTTCAGAGACTCGGAAGAGTCCTGGAAGAGCTCGATGGATACCCTGCGGAGGTACTAGGAAGGTAACCCAGTAACGACCGTTAGGTAGGCAATCGGAAACTCCGAGGAGTAATACGATGGCCGATGCGCGTGATGGACTTGATGCGGAAATTGCTCTTGAGCGGAGGTTTGTATTTTCCTCCAGTCAACCGGAAGTTCTGAGGGTGGATCTCGGAAGTTCGGTGACATGATCGGAAGTAGAGAGCGTAGTGATAAGTCCAGCGCGGAAGTTGTCGTCATAAGGGATAGGAACCGGAAGTTAAAGTCGGCTCCGTGGCGACACAAGAAGAACTTGGAGGATTACTCCGCAATAATTGCTGTCCAGGATTAATCAGCGTAGGTTTTTTGCGGAGAAAATCAGAAGTTATCGGAATTTTTATTGCAATTTGCAAATATAATGGCCGATCCCGTTCAGAAAAAAAAAAGTTTCTAAGTTTCGGACCGCTCTGGCGAAGGTGATGTCATGCGTGATGTCACAAGTCCTGACGTGTCGCGCTGTCTTTCTGAAGTCTTTATCCACTATCTATCTCTTCCCTATGCCCAATCGACACATTGAAAACTCTGCCAAAACCATTGCTATTCGTCTCTTGCAACGTGGGCGCGATACCCGTCCTGAGATCGCCAAAATCTGTGGATTCTCCATTAGGACTCTTAGCCGTACCACACGTCGCTTTCGTACAACAGGCAGTGTTGCCAAAGCTGCGGCTATTGGCCGTGGACGCCCTCGACTTCTTCATACAAGGGACTCTGCCTATCTACTCAAGCTAGCACACCACAATCCTTGCTACTTTCTTGATGAATACCAACGATTCCTCGAGAAATACCGCCACATGCCCATACATATTTCTACCGTGCACCGCACATTCGAGCGAGCTGGACTTAGCGTAAAACGGGTACAAAAGATGGCTTCAGAGAGGGATCCAATTGCAGAGGGCTATTTTATCAATCGCATCTCGCAGTATCCTGCACACTATCTGGTTGCCCTTGATGAAATGTCGAAGGACGATCGGACATATGCACGGCTGTGGGGAAGATCTCCGAAGGGCGAGCGTGTTGAGGTCTACACCCCATTTGTCCGAAAGCGCCGTTTCACTGGCATCGGTGCCCTTGCGCTTGATGTTGGGATGATCGCTTCTCGGGTGATTGAGGGCTCTGCGGACCGCGAGACGTTCATTGATTTTTTGCAAAATGATGTGGTACGAACATGATCTTCGATATGAGCTTCTTCTAACTTTTCATAGTTACCTGCTATGAACCCTTATCCTTCTGCACGCAGTGTCCTTATGCTCGACAACGCTCGAATCCATCACTCTGATGAAATTCGAGAGCTTGTTGAGTCATTTGGTAAAGATCTTATGTTTTTCGTCGTCAGAATAGCTGACACTTTATTACAGGGTGTCGCATTGAGTACTTGCCTCCTTATTCGCCTCACTACAACCCGATAGAACAAGCTTGGTCAGTGATCAAGTCACATCTGCGTCGTATTGGTATAGGAAGCTACTCTACATCAGCTGCATACTATGAACTATATCGTGCCTTCCAAATTATTACACCGAACATGACCTGGGGCTTTTTTAGACACAGTGGGCTCATTTAGAATACAAAAATACACAGTGTGGTTCAAGGAAGCGTACGAACATGACATGTAATACTACAAACTCGTCTTACCCTTCTGCCATTCGGATTCCGCGTATCGTACTGCTGCCCGCTGTCCCATCCTCAGGTACTGATCCAGAATCGTGTTTTCGATGAATTTGAGCAGGTGAGGTCCATCCAACTCCAATGGCGCGATACGCTGCATGATGTCATCCGAGAGATCGAAAGCAATGCAGAATTCAGTCATGGTCATCCGGGCTGGTTTGGCGGGTGAGGCAGATGCATTGTAACGAGAAGAAACATCAGCAGGGGTCGTAGGAAATGGTCTGTTGCTTGAAGAAGGAGTACTGTGGAATAATGGTTGCAAGAGTGTGGCAAGACCGGCGTAATCGTTGTTGATAGTGATATTAGGAGATGATTGGGATTTATTTGCGGCTACACGGCGCCGCGCTAGCATAGCGATGTCGTCTGGCTCACCAACTGGCTGCTGCTCAACTGGCCAGAACATCTTCTCCTCTTCCGGTGGAGGCGGATTCTGGACATCGACACCGTCCATTTTAGCGAGCTGTCGCAACATGTCAGAGGCGCCAATGAGGAGACTGTGGGAAAAGCTCACAATGGCTGCGCCCCAGATGTTGAAGTGGACGGGTGTCAGACGAACATGATGTGCAGTTGTGTTGCCGACAAAGCAGTAGCGGGAAGTACAGGTACGATCGGAACAACGGTTGGCTCCTTGGATTTGTATGACAATCTCTGCAAGCTCTTCTTCCTCCGGTGGAATCTTTGGATGAGAGATAAGCATGCTATCAATAAAAGATAAAAAACCACGCACTTTGCGTTTGCGCGATGTTTTGTCCCCTCCTCCTTCATCAATGTTAGTTGTCGTCGACTTACAGCCCATCAGCGAGAAGTCATACAAAGGTTGATCTTGCTTACTGCAGGGAGTGGAGACTCCGTGATCTCGAGCTTTGCCTCTGGCTTTCCTTTCAGTACTGCTGCGTCCAAGAGTGCTTTGAAATCAGCCTCTGATGCCAACTGAATTTGCTTGAGGGTTGTTCGTGGAATGGTGAAAGTAACAGAGAACGTGCTGGTACGAAGGTTTGTACCAACAATCTTGAATGGCAAAGTTCGCTCATCGCGGCCAACGGCATCAATAGCTCCGTCGAGAACCTCGGCTAGACTTGATGATTCATGCGCGTAGAATTGACGGTTGACAACTGGAGCGCGGGCATTCGCGCGCCGTTTCTCGTTTGCCTCCGGAGGTGGTAACTGAGGGCGAAAATTGACAACATAATGGACACCTTGCCCTTCATTGTATTCTGAGTCTAGATGAAGCCCTGTCAATGTGCTTGAGACCATAGCCAACAGATGTCGTACCTGGTGTATCATCTCCAGCGATCCGCTCCCCATTCCTCGGAACTTGCTCCTGAGGCTGTTCCCTCGGATCCTGCTCGTTATGGAAACGGTTCTGAGTGTTCATATACTCGTTGTATTCCTCGTCGTCGTCGTAATTGTAGCTGTGGTCATATTCGTCGCCGCTGTCCATAATGGTGAACAAGGAGGACAGACGAGTCTTGACGCCGCGCCGTTTGAGTTGCTCGACGCGTCAAGACTTGTGACATCACGCATGACATCACCTTCGCCAGAGCGGTCCGAAACTTAGAAACTTTTTTTTTTCTGAACGGGATCGGCCATTATATTTGCAAATTGCAATAATAAACGCAGTAACGTATCCCCCTTTTAGGTGGACGTCCCATCGTCTACTATCAATGCCGAAATCCAAGTTATTTTGTGGAGTAGACCAGAAAATCTTCGGTTACTTGATGTTAAAGCATGGTACTGCTGTAGCCACTTTGGTGCAATGGTTATTCTCTTGACTTTGTCAAGTGACAGGCCAATAGAATCTTGGGTTCGATTCCCATCGCTGCCAGTAGTGCCTGTACTGCTATTTTTGGTTTGTTTTCAAGAAAACCGGAGGATCCTCGATCTGAGCACAGACATTCGATGGATTTTGATATCCATGAATCCCGGGCTACATCGAGACCGGAAGTTAATGCATTGAGTGATCTCTAATGCATTAATGCAACGGATTTTATGCTGGTCGTGAACCAAGCGACGACCGGCGGTTTGATTCGGAGGTTGCCAATCCCCGAATGTAATACAGCCGTAAGGTTCCTTCCAGTTCGAATTGCCCCAGATAAGTCCGCGGAAGTTTGGGCCTCCGACGAAACAATCCTCCGAGGATTTGAACGAAAGACCTTTGCCATCGACGCGTGCTATTTGGATGTTCAAAAGAACACGACCATATCGGAAGATCATTCCTCATGAAGAAGGAATGATATGAAGCTAGATAAATCGCTAGACTTGATGCCAAGAGAGGGCGGCGATGAACTCCTGCTTCGGATGTGCCAATTGTCGCAGTTGAAATGTTGCACGGAAGACCAAACGCAACATCGGAGAAGGAAAAACTTCCGACGGGGTTCTGGCTCCAGATAGTCTATTGTCGAAACGCGGAAAGTAACCGCGGAGGACGTAGAACCGTGAACTCCGTAAACGGAAGTTCAGGGAGTTCTGGTTCGTATTGTCGAATCAGCAACTGGACTACAAGAGCGCAAGAAGTCTTCCGGCAGGAGATCGCAGAAGTTGATTTTCCGCAATCTCGGAAGTGCACGGAAGATCCATGGTGAATTCCGGAAGCGACAGGGTAGGCGTGATGAACCAAGAGAATGTAATTGATAGCAGAAACATGAAGGGATTCATGTCCGCTGCTGAAATTTCGAAAACCGACGAATCCAAGGCAAGGTGCTGAAGGAAGTCGGATAATCGTGAAGCGGAAGTGCCTCAGGGTATGGTCCAGGAATGCGGAGCTAGAGGCTACAAAAATGGACGTAGTGCTCAGCGGAGGTTGGCGAACCAGAATTTCCGGTGATGAGCGGAGGTTGTCTCGGAAGACGGCTGGACATTCAATGAAGAATTCCAACGAAGGTGTGAGACGATGCTCCGCGGATGAAAATCCCGGAGACGGAAGTCTCGGAAGTGTTCGTGAGATCGAACGAGTCGCCGATAAGGCGATGAGACCTAAGGATCTCTTTGTTGAAGGCGACAGAACTGCCGGCAAGGCGATAAGCTTTCCCGCATGTGGGAAACCGGACAATATCCGACTTTAGAGAGTCGGTCGTGTGCACACTAAAAACTCTTTGGAGTAGCGTGGAAATGGTAGAAGGCTCCCGATCGCCAAGTCAACGGACTTGGTCTGTGATGGTGCTTCAGGTATCCGATAGCTAGTTCCGTGGAGAATCAGAACTTGATGACGCAAGTTTTCCGGAAGATGGAAACTTCAACAAAATGGATGTGGGTGACAAGGAATTGTCGATTAACGAGATGGAAATGCCGGAGATTAAGGGGATTTTCAAGAGAACTTCCGGTGGGATGAACTTTCGTCCACTTTCGGAGGATCCGGAAGTAGAAATTGAACCTTTCATTGAATATATAAGTACACGTTGCGAAACAGATAAATCGAAAGTTCATATCGGAAGTTGAATTCCGCGGCATTCCAGATGATAACATATTTGTACACCTCCGAGCCTGTCAATAACAGATCGGAGAGTGCGGCGGAAAAGAATGAATGCGTGTTTTGTACGTCCGGGAGTCTACGCAGACGTCCGGACGGGAATGTCTTCATGTCGCTCACTGGTTCGTGTTCGGATGATTCTCGCACGAGGTGGACTGATGACCAGCACAGAACGTGCATGGGTTTGGGCTTCTCCGACGCTCCCGCTCACCCTCGGAGGTCCTGTTGGGATTGTGAACAGGACGACGAGGACGTTGACGTGAGGGTCCGCCACGTTGCGGAGTGGTGGCCCGAGCGGCAGCGAATACGGACGGAGAGGTGGTAACACCAGACGGAATGGTGCGGAAACCTATTGAAAAGGCGCGCGAACTTCCGGCGCGAACTTCCGAAGCGGAAGTCTCGGGAGTTCTGCGGCGCGAAATGCGAGCTGAACCATTACCGGCGGTGACTCCGGAATTCTGTATAGGCCGATCTTGACCTTCCCTCAACGCTAGCTCCTGCCCTCGAGGACTTTGCCAAAACTCGGCATCAAGGCGCTGGATAGCAGCCCGAAGTCCATCCATGGTGCCGGGATAGATATCCGGCTCCAATAACTCCGAAGTAATGCGGAGCGGAAGAGCAGAGAAGAGGGCATGACGGAGTGCAGGACCACCCCAGTCAAGCTTTGCGGTGAGTTCGTCAAAACGAACAAGGAAGGGACCTATACGATCGGATGCCTTCATCCGAAGCCTTCGAAGACCATCCTCCGCGTGACCGACCCAGTCATAACGACCGAAAATGTCACGAAGTTCCGCCACGAAGACGGAAAGCTCTCCTCTCCAAGCCAGATGCTGCGGCACCCTAGAATCGTCGGAGGTGTCGAACATCCGAGCTGCTTCACCGCGGAGAAACGAGCGGATGCAAGCGATTTTGTCATCGTCCGTTCGGAAGTCCAGCGGAAAATCCGCAAAGTGCGAGTAGCACTGGACAAGGAAGGGCGATAGCTCGGACGGATCTGACCCGTCAAAGAAGAGAGGTGGCTGGAATTCGGAAGAGGAAGCGGAAGGATGTTCATCGCGACAGGGAAAATCTTCATCAACATCGATGTGGGTACCTCCGGAAGCGTGCGGAGACTGCGGAGATGCAAGTCCCGACTGTGAAAACGCTTGAGGATCCGGAGTAGTGGAAGGGTACCAAACACCGGTTTGGACAGAACGTCCAGGAGTGTCCTCACGACTTCCGGAAGTTCCGAGGATCGGAGTGGAAAATACCGGAAGTGGTCCTAAGACCGGAGAAAACGTAGTGTCGAGCCTGGAAAGTCCTGAACCCCAAAAACCTCCGCGACCGGTGACAGCCAGGTCGGAAGATCGTGGGACTGTGTTGATGGAGACACAATCAGAGGAAGAATTCGACTCCGATTTGTCGCTAGAAAAGGCCGATGTAGAACCAGATGTGAAGAGGACAGACAGGCGCTCCTCATCCCCAGACGGAGAGAACGCGATTGTTGGGGAGGCGAGAGGAGTGTTGTCGGACGAAGAAGAAGACATGTTCCAATGCCAGGAAGGTGAGTTTGTAAATACTGTTATATCCCGTGCCGGGAGTAGGAAGGAAAGCGGAGGTGGAAGGGAAATAGGAGGAATCCGGGGGGACGAGAAATCGGAGGTTCGGAAGTCCGGAGGTTATGCCGGAAGTCAAACGTCAGATGTACCGGATGTTTACACGGAATATCGGAAACACTATTACCACAGGTAGGTTAAGGGTAAGTGTGGTCTTCTTGGCACTGGCGGGACTGGACAAGAAGTGGCGGAGGTCCGGAGGTTTAGGGCGACACTTCCGGAGTGCTAAGTTGGAGGCCTAGCGTTGCCGAAGGGAGAGAGACTCGGAGGTCGGAGGATTAGGCACGAAAGAAACGTTTATTTACAAACTGAAGAAAGAGAAAGTTACAAGGGGTGCTTTATAGTAATTACGGAGAATCCCAATAAAGGTAAGGAAGTACGGTACAAGACAATAAGAACAATAAGAGAACAATAAGAACAATAGTAAAAGAAGAGGAATGCATAAGGCATAAAACATAGAAGGTGATGCATGAGGCGGACATGAGCCAGCATCGGAGGTTAGGACCGAAAACACGTGTGTGCTTTGGCCCACGAGGAATTGCCGAATGGCAGGATACGGGATTGGCGGGAAGGAGCGTGATAGCCGGAATGAAGTCGGCGGGAAAATGACGGAGAATAGTGTGGATGGTCGGAGGTTAATTCGGAGGTTAATTCGGAGGTCGGCGGAGGTTGGGATGGAGGATAGATAGTGTGGCAGAAGACATACTGATTGTTTCCAAAATCTCCAATGAAGCTCCGCAAGTCGGAGGACGGAGGATCCGGAGGTTCCGGAGATCGGATGTATGCTTAGCATTATGCACGGATGTAACAGCTGTAAAGAACAAAGGGCATGTTTCAGGTTCAGATTCCAGCCCTTAAATAAGTAGGTTACAGACCAGATGGGTCCAGTACAAAAAAAATGCGGGAAGACGAGATTTATACGGCTCGCCATTGGTTGATCTCTTGAGGTAAATGACAGTGGCGTTCACGTCACACCTGTCGGAGGAAGACGACGAAAGCGCCGACCCGTGTAGGCGCCTGCGGAATCGAGATGGAGAACACGTTTTTCGAACTGTTCATGCTTGGATTTCACAAGGGTTTCAAGGGAACAAAGGGAGAGTGATTGCGGAAGGCAGTAGGTCACGTGTGTTGACGATGTGAGTCACTGACATCGGACGTTGGCGCCTTCTTCTTCAAGACTTTTTTCTTGCTTGCTCAGCGCTCAGCGCTAGCAGCTGTTGTCGTATCTTCCGCAAGCTTCAAGTATGCCATCAAATTGCTCCTGCTTTTCGTACCCTCCGAAAATCAGGACTCCGACACTAATACTTTACCGACGATCTTCTCTCCATCAATCCTCATCTCTACTTGCGCGCAGCACCTATGGTGGAGTCCCTGAGGCGCGGCGGCCAGTAGTTTCACCCTAATTACGACTCCGATCGACACCTCACTTTCGCTAGCAAGCAGCTTGCTTGCTTGCTCGTGCTGAGATATCTCAGGCCGAAGGCAATGTAAAGAGAGAGAGCACATCCAACCACCCTAGGATGTTGCTGTTGAAGTGACAACCGGAACTTCATCAATTCCGAGCTGTGCTCATGGGCGCGCACTGCGGACAGTAATTATTATTCGACTTTTCTCATTCTTACTTACTCTTACTCACTTGTATTCACCGGCGCTGTTCATACTCGCACAGCATGTAACTACCTGTGCAGTATATATACCGTAGCGTATTCGTACCAACCTCAGACGTTGTCTACTAAACAACTAGTCTGAGGTGAGCTTCTTTACTTTACTTACTTATTTATCTTCGTCGTACTCATGTACTTCAGAACTTACTTTGTTTAGGTGAATACAGACGTTGTCTACTAAACAACTAGTCTGAGAACTTACTTTGTTTAGTTTCTATTCACAACAGTTGCTTGTGAGCGTCAACATACACATATGTATCTTTTTACTGACATCATACTTTGACGCCGAACATAGTGTGCCAAGTGCCATGGGCCTCCTTTGCCCATGCCGTGGCTGTCTGAAAGGAGCGAGAACATACGAAGACCCGACGCCGACGCCTACGACACCTCCGACACCCCCAATCCTTGCATATCTCTGCGTCACCCTGCATCTTCCTGCCAGGGATGCTGTAGACCATCGTGATCCACAGGACGAGGCCGCCCCCCTCCTCTGCATCCGGCTCGTTGACGGGCATCCTTTGCGCTGTGCGACGGGGCTGCCCAAGAACCTCGGCCACGCCGTGTTCTCAAAGGAGACGTCGGAGGCATTCGGGGATCCTTCGCTTTCTTCAGCGTATTCCGGCCATCACATTGCACCTTCTCGTTGCCTTTCTCAGACTCCAACACCCGTGAGCAAAGCTGCATGCGACATCCTCCGACACCTCCGACACCTTTGCCTACCCCTTCGCAGTGGCTCCGGTGTTAAAGATTGGGGGGTGCGGTGCGCAGAGGAGGACGACAGTGGTGGGAAACGAGTGTGGTAGACGCTGGATGTGCGTCGAGTCCGTCAATGTGCGGACACTAAATAACAAGCTTATTAGCTCTTCGCTCGGCCGTAGATGGGGCAGAACCAATAGATTGGATGTACCTAAATAACAAGCTTATTACTAGATATAAAATAAGTACGAGCTAGGAAACAATAAGGAGAGTAGATGTACGCTCTTCACTCGGCTGTAGATGGGGCAGAACGAAGAGCGCTGTGTGTGAGTACGCAATATATATAATGTAAAATTTCTCCGTCGCTTCGCCTGTACGCGACGCTAGCGTACGGGCTCGCTCATCTCCGTGCCTGCTTGCTCTGGACTCATCCGCTCACATCCGGCAGTCGTTCAGCCCGTGCCCACCATTGCACAGCCTGTGTCCATCATCGCCCAACCTGTGCACCACCCCCCCTTGCCCAGCCTACACAGCCTGCACCTGCCATCACCCAGCCTGCGACTGGCTCTGCCGCTCTTGCAGGCCTGTGTATCACAAATTGTGTATATCCCCTGTCTTATATATTCTCCCCGTCTTATATATCCCCCCCCGTCTCGCTAACATATCACCCCATCTGCATGTCGTAGCCTACTTTCTGCGTACTTTCTTTCTTTTTCTAGACTGATATCATCCTGGTCTCAATATACACATCAATACGACATTGGTTGTGTGTTTTACATGAGAGACTGTGTTCAAAGCAGCAGATGAAGGACATTTCAGAGGCTCCTGTGCCCGACACGAAGGCGCCATAACGCGAAGGAGGCATCTGCGTACCTGCCCAAATTAGGAACTGACTTCTATTATTACAGCACTTTGCGGAACATAAGGCGCAGGCCGATTTTTCGTGTTTTGGGCAGTTTTGACCAGAACACACGCCCCGGCTTCAATTTCGATCAGATTACCTTGAGGGTAGGTGCGTTGGAATCACATTGAGAATCCGCAGGGGACCACATGCCGGTTTTTTTTTATGTGATCACCTACTGTAAATTTCCTCAAAATATCATAGTTTTCAGTTGAACACCTGTAGCACAATGAATACTGGTCCGATTGACCTAGTTTGTGGATATGTCATGTATCTAAACTATCACTAGGGGATCATGAGGTCTACAAATATAGGTATAGACAAAATCCCATACGGAATTCTACTTATCCGGGGACATGAATATGACCCCAGCTAGAATGGGCACCAAACCATGTTCAGCTAGAATATTGCCTATATACATGCGCCATTCTCTAAACATAGTTCAGATACATAGTATATCCAAAAGCTAGGTCAATCGGACCAGTACTCATTGTGCTACAGGTGTTCAACTGAAAACTATAATATTTTGAGGAAACTTACAGTAGGTGATCACATGAAAAAAACCGGCATATGGTCCCCTGCGGATTTTCAATGTGATTCCAACGCACCTACCCCCAAGGTAATCTGATCAAAATTGAAGCCGGGGCGTGTGTTCTGGTCAAAACTGCCCAAAACACGAAAAATCGGCCTGCGCCTTATGTTCCGCAAAGTGCTGTAATAGAAGCGTACTGTTCGCCTTCACTCGTCACCTCTGAGGTACGCTGGGCTACCACAACCCAACGTACCTAATCGGTTCCGTACAAAGCGAATATAGGTGAGAAGGATGACCTGCGCAGAACGACAGCGTGAGACAATATTCCCCATTCGGAAAATGCCTCGTCCTACTTCATGCCCTCCGACCTGCCTCTGCGCTCGCAATATCTCCTCCTGCGAACATCCCCACCGATAGAAGAACTGGCTTTGCGCCAAACCCTCCAGGAGAACCTCGCGCAAGCTTTCGGACTCACCGCCTCCGGCACACACCTCGACGTCCTGTGGGTCAAGGTGGAACCGGACAAAAAAGACGGGCGCGCTCTCGTACGCATCGACCACGGGTATGCATATGCACGAGCGAGAATTTCTTTCAGCGGCTGCATAGCCTGATCATGAATTGCGCGTTGCAGGGACGACGCAACGCGCGTTCTCGCGTCAATCGTGGCTGCTTCCTCTTCCCCGCGGCTGGCACTCATCAAGGCGTCTGCGTTCTTGCCTTCGCTGCTTGTGGACGACGACGGGCCGCTCTGACGCGGATCTAGCCGGTCCTTGGCGCGTACGACGTCCAACCTTGAGGTGATTTCCTTCATTAATCTGCATTAATCTTCATTTGAAACCAGTAGTAGATCCTGACACACACACAATTTGAGATGCGTATTCACTTGGTTGGGAATCAAAATACGCTGGGCACTGCACATGGATAAGGCGGGATGGTGCACAAGGCGAGCGCGCGGTCTGAAGAAATGATAATCCGATTGAATGTGGTACAATAAAGGGGTACACTACATACACGGAGGTGTCAGTAATAAAGACAGTCCCAATTACTGCGAAAGATACTCTGATACTATACAACGTGTTAGTAGCTCTGCTCTGCTATATAATCAATCATATGTATATGCGATAAGTAAAATATGGTGGCCCAATGTCCAGCGGCGCCACCCCAAAGTGAGTGTGTGTGTTCGTAGCGATGTCGGATTTCGAATGCAAGTACCACCATCATCATACAGAGTCTGCACGCGCAAGACCCGGGGGCCGGGGAAGGGGCCGCAGTGCGCGTGGCAGCGGAGGGAGTGAGGGGGAGGGCGAAGGGAGCGTATCTGGCGGCTCCTCAGCAATCGGGGAGTGCATCAGTGCGCGCGGCGGGGGCGGCAGCGAACGCGACGGCGACGGCGAAGGCGGTGACCGCGCCGACGAAGCTTCAGGAAGCTGCGGCGTCGGGAGCCCCTCCAGTGGCGAGTCCACAATGGGCGTGTGTAGCGGAGACGCGCTGGCGGTGAAATACGACGCCCCGCTGACGTTCGTTCCCGCCGTCGTCGCTGTCCCCCCGGTCCCACCCGACTGCGACTGGCTCCCCGTGCTCCCGATGCTCCCCGCCCGCCGCACGCGACCGACCAGCTCGCCCAGGTGCTCCGGCAGCCCCTCCACGCCGCCCATCGCGTTAATGAGCTCCACTGCTGCAAGGCTGAGGCTCCCTGCGCGGCTCGGTGGCTCGCTGAATCCGTCCCGATCCGTCATCGCCCGGGTCGGTGGGCGGGAGAGCGTGTGCAAGCTCGAGCGCTGCTCTTGGTATAGGCTCGACGCGGCGACGCTCGTGCCAGCCGTCATCTCACGCGAGCCGATGCTCTCGATCGTAGGCATGCGCCGTACGTACGAGTTCAGGATCCGGACGTGGTCGTCTGGCGGGTAGGGCCGACCGAATTCATCGTAACCCACGACCGCACGGAATGCTGGGTCGGCCAGGTAGGCGGACTGCGTTGGTGCGAGCTGCGAGGCCTCCTCTGATTCCCGGTTAATTTGTGACACCAAGGACCGGAAGCGATCGACAAAGCTGTACAGCTCTTGGTCGCTCTCTGACGGGGCGCCTGGGGCGCTGGTGCTGGTTGGGCCCGGCGACGGAGTAAGATTAGCGTACGGATCGAATTCTTCCGGGAGCCCACTGTCGTTTGAGGAACGTGGGGAATCGGTTATGCGGGGAAGGCGAAGATTGTCCCCAGAGGAGGGAGAGGTCGAAGGGCGGTGCATAGAAGAAGACCCTCGAGAGCTGCGCGGTGATCGATGGTCCAGCGTTGGTCTAGAGCCAGAGTTGATGGTGGACGTTGCAGGAGGACTAGTCGGCAGTGGTGTGACCGACATCGGAGGAGAGCCGAGATAAGTCGATTCTGAGAAAGTGGAGGCGCGATGTAATGAGGGTCGGCGGGTCTGCTGATAAGAAGCCAGCGAAAAATGGTAGATACTCTGAGTCTGAATGAGCACGCTATCATTTCTTCAATTAAAAATATACGTACGAGGATGGCGATAGTGAGAAGTAGTCGGACAATTGCGAGCGCTAGCCACGCTCCCCATGGTGGAGGGGAGCAAGTAGAGTGTGATCGTATTGACCAGACTACATCAATATCGACGTCACATCGGTTCCCCATATTTAGCGCAGAGTCGGAAGATCTCCTCCACGCGAAAACGAGAGCAAAATTGACCGCAGCAGGGGCCACCAGAAGAAGGGACGAGATATAACGCAGGACCATGCGTACGGTCAGGAGGGCCGTAATAGTAACATTATGTCCGAGCAGATATATTTGAAGAAAGGGAATGACGGCGGCAGCGAAAAGGACAGCGAAAGAAACGAGGCCGATGGTCGCGAGGATAACTGCGGCCACCTGCCCGTTCCTTGAGGGGTAGATTGCAAACGCAAGGAAATATCGGATGGTCGTGTATAGCGACCAGCAAACTGTATCAGCATAGACTCAGCACTTGGGGCATTCTGACCGTAGGAATCGAGGACTCACCCATGATCACCTCCAATACTGCCATTGTCACCTTAAGCCTCCTGAGTCGCTTTCGGACCGTTTTCTCTAGGTATCCTTTGCGTTCACGCATTGTTGTAGGGTCTCCATCGAGGCTGAGGCCCATCGGCGAACCGCGCGGGGCAGTAGGGTGGTTCGGCTGGTGCGACAAGAGATCCAAGTACGCGAGTGATTCAGAAGTAGGAAGGAGCGGCTGGCCAGGATGGGAGATATCAGAAATCTGTAGAGTCTGAAGAGTAGCTGAAGACGTGCTCCTGCCGTGGGGCAAGGGTGTCTCGGCGGCATCTGGGACCCATATCGAGTTATGAAGGTAGAGTGCAGCCATAAGCGCGCATAGGATACATGGACCAGCGAAGAAGAAAACCAGAAATATCGGCAGGGAAATAGATATACAGACGCCGGAGGACCACAAGACGGAAACACGGAGACCACGGTGGTTGAGGAGGCCAAACGGGTTTGGAGTCCTTGGGAGACCTCCGAATTACAATTCGGGAATTGATCACGCCTTTGACCTGTAATCTAAACACAACCAAACTGGGCCCCACGTCAAATTACAGTCATCGGAGTTGAAGAGACTTTGCGAAAGAAACGCTCCCGTTTTTCCGGCTATCGCTTCATCTACACCTTCCAAGTTACTGGCATATACTACAAGTCTTCTCCCCTTTCAGGAGTCGAGAATCGGGTGTCGGACACCCGACCGTACCTGGATCGGAAGTTCGGAACAAACCTCGAGGAACTGGGCTGTGCAAGCGCTAAGCCTCTTATTGCTCTTCAGGATGGCCATTGGATGAACATCTGCGCAATAACCGCCTGCAGGCCTTTGATTGCGGGCTTGACGCGTATATACGCTGATCTCACCCACAACTTCATCATTGATCGGACTAGGCTGCGCAGCAACATTGCAAGTCTCTGCAAGTCGTGTACAAGTGACTCTGACACCGCTGTTGCTCCTGAATGTCCTAGAACCGGAATACCGGACCGTTGTCTCAACAAGTTCTCGATTCTTCTATCTGCGCAATACATGTCACCGCCCACAGCTCTTTGACTGAAAATGAATTCATTATGAATCGTGCGCAAATCATCACCGCCGGATTTCGCACGCATAGGCAATATGCAATTACAAAATGCATCAATCACCGGACCGCCCCGACTAGCCCTATTTGGCTTCAGTGGTTCAAACCTGTACATGTCATTTGTGCCTTCTTCGCCCGGGATAGGAGGTTGTGCCCAGCATCAGAGTCACTGTAGACTGCCGTGCCGTGGAACACTGATTGCCAGAACCCAGAAGCAGAACCCCGACGTGCTCAGAAACTTTGTCTTTTCCGTCTTCTTCGCGCACGAATTTTTGGATGGGAATGTGCACACGATCCCCGTTCTATTCCCATCGTTGCAAATTATTCCAAGCACACGACGAGGATCTGCACTCCGAGCCTAATCGTACAGACTTATCAACATGCAGCACGTCGAACGGACCCGCACTGGCACCACCCAGCGCTGTATACGTACTTGTCTTGGCCAGTTACTGCGTCTCATTCGGGGGCGACTTGAACCCTTCGGCGGCATTTTGCGGGCGGTCTGGCCGCCGGAGTCTGGGTCTCCTTAACGCGGACAGTACCTGTTTGGTGGGCCGTACCTTGCTTCATCATTCACCTTGTGCTTCTTTGGCAGATCCCGACAGGCTCCCACCCATGGCAGATTCTATAAGTATTCGTCAGCATACCACCAATTCACGGCTACAGTGTCTGTAATCAGTTTTCCTCCCCGAGTGGTGGTTTTTTGCAGCTCTCTTCGGCTCATAATCATTACTATTAGCCTTCCACAATGCTAGCCCGCCCACCTCCTGCGCCACCTATCAGGCGTCCATTTCTCCCGCCCGACAGCGAAGCCTCGTGTTGGTGGCACTGGCATTTTTAAACATATCTATCTATCTGCCATCCCACAGCGGCGTACTGAATTGTGGGGGTACTCCGACATCGTGCCCATATGAAGGACGCGTGACTCAATTAATTGCTTGCTTGGTTGACGTGAAGGGTCGCTCACGACATGGATTACGGTGGATGTATTATTGAACAGTCCATGTATACATGCTATACATGCTCCGGTTGGGTGACCTCCACCCTCATTTTTTTCCGTCCAACCTACTCTCCGGCCGTCTCCACATCGCACTCACGGCCCGCTCCACCCTAATGGGCCCGGGGAAGCAAGTCGCGCGATCTTGATCAGGCTTTTCTTTCTTTTGAAGATCTCCTCGATTCGATGTTCTTCGGAGTCTTTCCGCCGGCCAAAATTGGTAGGTGAGATCGCGGAGATTCCGAATTAATACTCCGCCTTTCAAGTTGCTCACGGCATATTTGGCAAGTTGCCATATTTAAATTTCAATTGCCAAATGGCTCGGCATTTCGACATAGGTACTTGTGCATGTTTTGTTTGCTTGTTTGTTACACGCTCGCTGCTTCGTTGTCCGACATTCGGAGACAGGATGCAGGCACTTGCGCCATACTTATTTATGTATCGTAAAAACATTGGAGAGTTTGTACGAGCCAATGTCGGTAGAAGCACTTCTCTGTATGGAAGATGTACCTTGATCAACGCCTCATATATGTATCAGAAGCGCCGCGGTCAGATTCCAGCCACAAATTGCATTGTGGATATTGAAAGACATACGGTAGATCAACCTAGATCCAATTATCATTCTGCACTGAGCTAACCGTGTAAGTGTATATTGCACGAGGAGTAGGGCTACATAAAAGCGACCACTAACGCACAGGTCTTCACAGAAGCGCAGAAGAGGAAAATCATTCAACAGCAGCGACCTGGTCATTCTTCTTTTTCTTCTTGCGCTTCTTGCCGCTTTCGCTTTCTACGTTTTCCGCCGTTTGTTCGCGCTCCCGTTTACCCTTCGATTTACGCTCGGTAGAATGGGGTGTAACCACGTCTGCAGACGTCGATGCCAACCCGGATTTAGTGCTCTCCGCCGGCTCGTCGACGCCAGAAGGCTTTAGAAACACATTTGGTGGCGGCGGAGGCGGTGTGCTATTATTTTCTGCGCTCGTACCGCTGGGATCTACTTTTTGTGACCGTAGATCCGCCCCCACACCGGTGTTATCGTAGATCGCCTGACGAGCAGACTTGCCCTTCGGCGCATTTGCGGTTTTCTTGGAATTCGTGTTCGAACCGGGCCGACCACCAAGCGACGAGATTTGCTTGGGCTTGCCAGCCTTGGAGGTAGATGTAGTAGGCGGCTTGGCTTCTGTGGCCGGCACAACAGGGACAATGACTTGATACTGGGAGGCAACGTACGCGGGGAGAAGAAAGAAGCGCCCGGAATATTGAATGAGCACCGTGTTACGCGACAGTAAGGATAGGTAGATTTCACCTCATCAGTGACCTCCCTTCCGCGTTTGAATGCGCGACGGCCCTTTAGGTTGGCCGCCGGGGGAGCATTCGAGCCGGACGCGTCAGGTGTGAAGAGGAAGGGAAGGTACGACGCCTCGTAGCTCACGGACTGCCTGGTATTCAGAAAGAAAGGCGAAGTTAGACGGGTATTTTCGACACGGAAATTCGGGTAAACTTGCGCGGTTTCAGGGCCCCAGGCGTCGCGAATCTCCTTTGCCACCTCCCACTCGCCATCGTCTTTCACCTCCGCTCGATCCAGCTGAACCTCTGCGAGATTCTTGGCGCGGTGGGCATTTTGCATAAACTTGAGGCTCAGTGTGCTGGTGCTGAGCGTCTTGGCCGCCATGGTGGCTTGGTACGGAAAATGGGTGCGGAAGGCGAAGGTGGTGCAGATTTACGTAACGATGCCCATGCACAACATGACACGCTTCATACAGTACTTAGCACCGGAAACAGAAATCTTTCATTTGGTAAAAAATTTAAATACTGTAGTCGAACGGAAAATAGGAATATCAAAATGTTATTGGTTTGACTTCCAAGTTCCCATAAGCATTAAATAATTCCTGGAGGTTATTTGAGCACTACACACCAAAGACAGACAAATTCCAGTGCGGGTAGAAACGTAAAGCTGATACTGCCGCTCTCGGCCGGCATTTTCCGCACCAATCGGCTTTGTGCGGTCTGAAATTTCCCGGCCGAAAACAGCAATATCTGTGTGCGTTTCTACCTGCGCTGATTTTAAATTTTCAGTGTGACTCTGTTAAGGCTGTCACCCTATCTCGGGAACCCAAAAGGAGACACAATTTAATGAGAATTTAGTATAATCTGAAGAGGGGGTATCTAACAAGATTAATCATGATGTGAATAAACTATCCTAGGTAATCTTTACATCCTCTGTCCTCCGGCATAAAACTGGAAGCTCGGGGTGCTACTCAAGGCTAACCCATTTACTGTGCCATTTCGTTCAGTTCGTAAGGCCATTTGATGTGTGACTTCGAAAACGAATCGTACCTTTCGTACGCGGTCTCCATTTGGGAATTTGATCCGTCGGCAGCGCTCGGCACTGCTCGGCACGCCTCGGCTAAGCTAAAAAGGCCTTTGTGACGCAGTGACTTACGAAAAATTTCGTAGATTTTCAGGCCTGTGACCTGTGACCATACGAATTGAATAAAATGGAACAGTACTGTAGCATTTCGACCAAGTGTTCAGCCCATGTTACATGTTAGGTGTCCCGTAATTATACCACCATGTTGATTTTGGGAATTTGGCGGAAATCACCCCTCCTCCTCAGTGAAACACCTCACTCACCAAGAGTGAGACCCAATGGTCGACGCAAAGTGTTGTCCTTGTAGTCAAGCCACCTCAAGCCACCACAAACTGCGCAAAACGCGAATCCTCGATAGCGCCCACGGAATCGTGCAGTTAGCACTTTCCTGCAAATACTGCTTCCAATGGCGCAAACATCGCAGACTCCCAGTGGCTCAACTGTCGCAAGTGGTGCAAACATCGTAGATAATGTTGCTGCGACTTGAAAAGTCGAGTCGCGACTTCGCATGTCGACTTCGGGATGGATTTGACTTGACTCGACTTGACTTCAGGGGTCCAAGTCACCTCGAGTCACTTCAGGTCAACTCAAGTCGACTTCGGGTCCCGTTTTTTTTAAAAAATTTCCCTGCAAGACTATCCTGCGTGACGGCGTCCTACAAATGCCTGAAATGCGGCAGATTCGGCTTTCCGGTCAACCAATAATCAATTGTCAGTGATCCGGCATGTAATACCACATACCCAGGGCATTCGGGATAGAATGTCACAATAAAGTGAAGAATTTGGTGTATTCTATCATTTGGGACCTGGTGTCTAAGTTATTTTGCAGTTGCACCGCAGTTGACGCTGGTTTTGCGCCGTTGTCACGGGAAAGTGACAGATGTCACGGGATGTCACGGGATTGGTCACGCTACATCGAAAATCCAAGAAAATCAAATTTCTATAGTGCAAACCACCTCTGGCGTGTTTCTGAAATTTCGGGTCAAAATTCGACTTCAAGTCAACTCAAGTCACTTGAAGTTGGCTCGACTTCCAATGACTCGACTTGACCGACTTAAGTCGACCTCGTTAAGTCGACTTGGGAGACTTGAGTCTGAGTTGCAGCAACATTAATCGTAGACTACACGGAGCCGCGAAACCACACTGAAAATATCGACGGACTCGGGGTCGCACTCACCTACTCAAACTTTTTATGCCCGCTGACCCCCAAACACACGGACCATCAACGCAATCTTCCCTGTTGTCAACGCAAACGCTGTCGGCTACCTGGAGTCTGTGATGTCGTGGAAGCGCTGTCGCCTGTCAATTCATCGCGCAGCGCATCACCAGTGCATCACCGAAGCACCTTTATACATGCCCGTGCATTGCACAATTGCACAAATGTTGTCATGTACGTGCAAAAATACATCTTTCTTCAACGAGATGCCAAGCAAGAGCGCAAATGTGTGTTCCTCATTCCACTATGAAATCTCAACTTATGAATACGACTTCCCTCGTTGCCAACCGCGACTAAATTTCGACACCGATTTCGACACCAAGCACGACAGTTGCTCGTTTTTTGATGTTGGCTGTGGTCCTTCTTCGGAAGTTGAACACCCTCATCTGTTTGGCTATGGACCTTCCTCAGAAGTTGAACACACTAAGCTATGGTTCTGCATGCATTCTGCAAAGGGAAGACCTATGACAAGCTTCCTAAAACTGGTGGGCACTGGGGATTTTAACCTAGGAGCAGAGAACTCCTCCTGTACACCAGCTCTGATTCTAACTGGTGGTCAGGTCCTACAGGTTTTAACCAGTGGTCCTGCCTATTCGAGGGCCAGCCAGTCCAAAGCTGCTTAGTGTCTTGTAGTATCGCCCCCTTGGAATGGATGTGTGCTCCGTTGGCATCCTGTAGGTTTATGTATGGATAACCACCCGTATGTTCCTACCTGTTTGTCTTCGGTAGACTCGTTGTTCATGTTGTGGACCATGCGAGTAGGGCTGCTGCCCGTTGCCGTGTCGACGGTTCGACGGCACCCGTCGAACGGGTCCCGTGCCCGTCCCGTCCACCATTTTTGCTATCGACCAACGGCCCGTCAAACGACGGCCGTGACGGCCGTTTCAATGGGTCATATGAATCCAGCTTCAAAGCGACGCTGTCTATCATTGATTAGTCCAGAGATACTTTCAGCTTGTGTGGGATACACTTTCCTGCTTGCCTTACATCTTTTTTTGGCTCCAAACAGACAGCACGTTGCCTGTGTTGGGTTTTTGGCAACTCCCGGCAATTATTGCCGAGGTGCAACCTCCTGGTTTGGGTCGGTTTCTCTAGGTGGAAGGACGAAAGCATCAAGGTTAGCAGGCAGTAATTATACTCGTAGCATTGCAGTCCTAATCCATATTTTATTAGGGTCAATGGTACAGTAAAATTTAAATTCCCACCCTAGCCGTCGAGACGGCCGCGACGGCCGTCCCGTTGCCCGTCCTGTCCCGTCGAGGCTTAGGAGGAAGTTACAGGAGGTACTTTATAGTAATTACGGAGAATCCCAATAAAGGTAAGGAAGTATGGTACAAGACAATAAGAACAATAAGAGAACAATAAGAACAATAATAAAAGAAGAGGAGTGCATAAGGCATAAAACATAGAAGGTGATGCATGAGGCGGACATGAGCCAGCATCGGAGGTTAGGGCCGATAGCACGTGTATGTGCTTCGGCCCGCGAGGGAATTACCGAATGGCAGGATACGGGATTGGCGGAAAGGAACGTGATAGCTGGAAGGAAGTCGGCGGGGAAATGACGGAGAACAGTGTGGATGGTCAGAGGTTGATTCGGAGGTCGGAAGAAGTAGGAATGGTGGATGGAAAGTGTGATAGAAGACATACTAGGTTAATTCCAAGTTTCCAATAAAGCTCCGTAAGTCGGAGGACGGAAGTACCGGAGGTACCAGAGGTCGGAGGTATGCTTAGCATTCTGCACAGATGTAACACAGAGTCTACTGGAGGTTTTTCAACAGTTCCTTGGGTGGAGGGCAACATTACTGCTATTTGCAGAACTTAGGGCGCGCATCAAATTTTCATCAAAAAGTGATGTTTTTCATATATCGGCCATATCTTCTTTAGTTCTTTGCAGATTTTCATAATTTCTACACCATTGTAATTGCCTCCAAAATCTGCACCTGCAGGTACCCACAGATAGAGATGATTTGTGTAGAAAATACCATATATGGGAATTCACAGAAATTCACATATATCGCTTCTCGTATGTGCACTAGAGGTATCAGTGCTCTCATATCTTCTCAAGTGTGTTGCGTAAGGTATATACAGGTGCAAGCATGCTTCAAATGTCATTCATAGCACCCAATAGAGCAGTGGATATGGGATGGCACCTGAGCACAGGTGATATAGCATAACCACAGCCTAGATTGACATGCTGACCATTTGTGCGGCTTAATATTGCACTAGTGACTTATATTCTCCGATATTTTTACTCATTTTGACCTATTGTACATATGGGAAACGATATATGTGAAAACTATGGCAATTACCATATATAGTACTATGTACGTTGTATAGCCATATCCATGCATACGTGCAGGTGCGGATTTCGGAGACGATCACAATGGTGTATAAATTATGAGAATCCGCCAGGATCTGAGGAAGATATGGCCGATATACGCAAAACATCAATTTTTGATGAAAATTTGATGCGCGCCCTAAGTTCCGCAAATAGCAGTAACATCCCTACATTCATGTCCCAAGATCTAGTTTATTGTGTGTATCTAAGTATCAAACACCCAAGTGTTTGGCTTCCATATGCACTGCATGAGATATTTTCCACTAGCAAAATTAGTGAAAAATGTGAATATCTCATGCAGTGGCATATCAGGTTTCACTTCGCGACTGTAGCTGAAAAAATTCAACAAATACTGTAATAGTCTGACTCTTGATTATTTCTTGGAGCCAGCAGCTGTTGTATGTCAAACATCAATGTTTTTAGTTACTTTCCTTCCCGAGCTTCCAACAAACTGAATAAATACAAGAAATAAATAGCAACAATCAAACTCTTTATAAAATTTTCCCCTCTGATTGCTACCTTTTTTTAGAAATCTCCTTCCTCTTTCAGACGTCCTCCGGAGATAACCTGCATCATCTGAGTCATCTCTTTCAAATTTCACATTTGTCTCTCGATTGACATCTGCCAAGCTTTACACATTGCTCGATCGTTCGCCGTATGCCGATTTTGTTCTCAATCCATGATTTGGAGTACTTCATGTCTGAGAATTCGTTCTGCTTCCTCTATTTTCTTTCTCTTTGCTACAATTTAAAATACGAAGATGCCGAGTTTCCAAGGTGATCGACGCTGCCAAGTTTGATCGCGGATCAGTTGCTCGATCATAAGGCGCAACATGCCGAAAAAGTCTTGATAAAAGGTGCCCCAGTCACGACATACACCCTACCTCCTGTTGAACCACTCCGTCTGCACAGGCGTGTTCTCCATTTTTTCTGTGGTGGACAGGGAGGAAGAACAGTAATTTTTTTGATTCCAGCACTTCGATCAATCACATCTCAAGAAGGTGGGAGGCGGCTGAAGGCCACCAACCGGCTTGTATTTCACAAATAATTCCCAGTACAAGTGGACTGATCACTGGTTCAACTTTGTTAACTGAAGTCACAGTGGAGGCCTACAAAGCTATCTTGTGCTATAATTGTGTATGCACTGTCAATGAATTGAGAGTTAGACCTAGTCTCTGTTAAACAGACAGTACTGTACCATTTTCGACCAAGTGTTTACGTGTCACCTCAGGTGTTCATTTTTTTAGGTGTTCATTTCTCTGCAATCACAAGAAAATTGCCATATATTGGATTACTATCTGCTAGACAAGAGATTTTTGTATTTTTTGGCCCGAAAATGCAATGTCACTGTCACCAGTACCTCAAGTGTTAAGTTCAGAGGCCTGCATCACACATCACCTGAACACTCGGTCGAAATAGTACACCATCTCACTCAGACTATAGTATTGCTTTGTATAACCATTTGGGTGTGACATTGCTTACAAATGGTGGCTTCCATATAGAGGCCTGCTGTCACGATTTGCTCTAAATCATGGCATCTTATCTAGACCCTGAAGCACGTGACAAGATAATGCAGATAAGTGCCAAACAGATTAGATGCATGTAGACTTAGCATAAGTCATAGCCACTTGCCCTCAGATGGAAGACAACAAGGTGACTAGTCCATGGTGGCTCTATGAATTTGAGGAGGTAACACCAGAACAATAAGCACATTGAACGTAAGGACAATAGACTTATAAATAACTTGCACAGGACACATGGTTATTATTCAGAACATGTGCGAGCGGAACTGTATTTGATCGGAACATGGGGTTCTTACACAGTTCTATTGTATTGTATATTTAGCTAAAGACTTTCTCACAACTTGTAGTACAGTGAGACGGCGTGACACACAAACACGCGTCCTCTGGCTATTTTTGTGATTCTAGGATATCACCTAAGCCCCTAGGAGCAAGGGGATGCCGATCCGCGAGATCCGCACTACCCCTCGAATTTTTTTTCTCAGCAAAATCCGGGACCCCTCCCCCTCTCCAAAAGAGGAAATTCTGATTTTCGGAAGGTGTTTCCCACGCATACGGAGGCCAGTCCCGCCTGCCCGCTTCCTGTTACACAATAGAAACAGATATTCTGTGTACCCAAAGCTACTTCCCCTGCATATTAGGCATACCTACTCACCTACAGCATATTTCATGCCTTGCGCACGTATTTACAGTGGAATTGAGGCTGTGCCCATCAATCAATGATGCGGCAACACGGAGTTCTCCGACGTTGTTCGAGAATCTACCTCAAGAATACCCAAGTTTCCTGGGTGTAAGTGGACATGCAGAAGATGATCAGGATATCATAGAAAGACACCAAGTCACTGTTGATGACCGTGCCCAAGTTTGTAGGGGCCCTAGGGGGTGCCCAGCAGGCAGATTTGGTAGTTGATACCACCCAGAATATGTTCCAGTGTGTAAGCTGGTTCAAGGCACGTTATAAACCACTACACCAAAAGGGAGATAATTGATGAGATATATATCATCAATTCCGTGCCTATATATGGAGCTTGGGACGCTGTCGTAAGCTGGCAGGCTTACACCCTTCCCCTCTCTGAAGAACTGTCTCCCTTCCTGTGCTCCCAACGCTAACAGGACTGTATGGGTTTCTCCAGTGGTTCCAGGTCATATAAATCACCCCCAAGGTTGTGATCCTTGATGTTGGCTTCTAAGGTCACATGATTCAGTAGCCCACTGTACCCAGTGACCTGTATCCATTTTTTTGAATGGTGTCACTGGCTGGGTTTGAACTTGTGACCTCTGCCAACATTATCTCATCAATTAATGTAAGCTGGTTCAAGGCACGTTATAAACCACTACACCAAAAGGGAGATAATTGATGAGATATATATCATCAATTCCGTGCCTATATATGGAGCTTGGGACGCTGTCGTAAGCTGGCAGGCTTACACAGTGTCAGGATGCAACATAAAACCATCTAAGAATACCCCAATAAGCCTTCTGTGTTGTAAAACATGGTCTAAACTCAAATTCCAAAAGTTGTCATGAAACTTTTTTTTCACGGCCCAGAGGGGACCCCTCCCCCCCTACCATATAAGGAAATTTCTTATCTCGGAAGCCCCTTGCCTAGGAGCGTAGAAGAGCATTTAGCAGTCACTACAATCTAGTGCGCTAAACCTTCCGTTTGGTGATATAAAGGAGAGCCGGAGTGAGCTCCAACTGCTGGCTGTAGTCCAATTGAACTACAAAAGTGGGACGCACTTGTGCTAGGACTTGTATATAAACAACGGAGATATACCCAAACCACCGCCTAAGCATTCATAGGACTATAAACCCACACAAGTAAACAACTTGGCGTCACAGAACTTTGCGAGGATTAGGACAGAGTCCTAGGAGCATTTAAGAACCATGAACTAGGAGGCACTAGGATTGAGACCACTGGCAAGGGCCTTTCAGGGAGATCTAGTCGACGCCTAGGAAGGGACGCACAATCCCTAGGGATTGAACATCAAACATAGAACGCCGCGGAACGGTCCGCTGTGATTACGAGAACGGAAACACATCAGGACTAGACACGTGATGAAGTCGCGCGTCCTAGGTCTGACAAACTGGAACAAACATCAGTGGAAAGGACAAGATATCTCAGGAGACAAACAACGTTTACGCTAGCAGGCTTGGCACCTTTACTAAGGCAGTCAGCTGGCCTAGGCAAATGAATAGGAAAGGACTTTGAGGTGGGGATTCAACTCCTGGCCGGGCAGACGCGTCGCCGATAAGCACGACGGCAGACGATCGAACGCCAAGATACCCAATAATAGAACAGGAGTGGTCACAACAATGACCTCTCATAGGACCCGGACAGTACGCCAGTGTGCGGCAGCCGTTTCATTGGCTGTTCATTTTATCATCTTACTCACTTTCATTATCTCATCTATCTCTCCGCTCATATATAAAAGGACAGCGTTCATACCACGTATCCTCAGATTATCCCACCTCAGTCCCTAGGACAGTGTTGGTGTTGTGGTGGTCTCAGGCTATTCGTGGAGATTTGTTTACAAACTCTGCTTGTAGTAGTTACGAGTACGTTAGTAATCGTTCTTAATAATCGTGTAACCAGTGTTTTTTTGACCTCGCAACAGACGGTCCCGTTCTATCCAACTACGAGAAATAGTGGCGGTGCTAATCCTTTGATCGCTTTTTTGTGACCTCGATCGAAATCAGTCAGTAATCGAAAATTTTCGTTAGCTTTCAATCTAATGATGTTCATGCACCATGGGAACAGCTTACGTTTCAGAATCCGATTTTTCTCTCTCATCATGTCAAATATGACTTCGTGCACCCGAAAGTTTGGGGTTGTCATCCTAACCGCTGAAACTGCGAATCTGTTTCCTCAGTTTTCCCAATCCCAAGAGCAAAGCGCTGTATTGCGCAATGGCTACCCCGTGAGGTCACAGTCACTCCGTACTCTGTATGACATCGCCTCCTCTCACCACCACTATCGTTTCATCCAACTGCGACCATCCTCAAGACTTTTCTACCCTCCCAACACTCATTACACAATATGTTTGGACATGATACATTTCATGGAGATAGGAGGATATAGGTGTGCACATGTCTCGCAGATGCAAGGAAGACGTACATGGTCGTCGAGCTTGTTGCGAGCTTGCGGGAGGATGGGACGTCTTGATGAGACGCCGACATATGGTGCGCGTGAATGGATGTGATAACGGTGCGTTTCCGTACCTTCTTTCTTCTTCATACATCTTCCATACTTCTCCTCTCCTTCCCTCATCCCCTGGCCCATTTTGATGCACCTTACCCTCATCCTTCCTTCTTGGCAGCGTTACTGACTCTCATCCCTTCACAGACAAGACCGGACGCTCGTCCAGCGTGCTGCGGCCGAGGCATGGACTTCCAAAGACTTCATTGCTGCACTGAAAGTTTTTTTTCAGGTCATCCCTGGCAGTGATGGCTACCCTCGCTCAGCGAGCAGGGTCAAATCGGCGACATCCGCAAGGTGACAACCGTCGACTTCAATCGCTGGCCCGCCGTCATGCCCAGTAACACACCACCGAACACGCCACCGAAGCCGTTCTGCCCTGCACGAAGTCACCTACTCTTCTGGCTGCTCGGCATTGCTGAACCACAAAACCTCACGCTCTTCGCGCACCAATCGAGCCGCATCGCTGCCGTGCTTCTGCTTCTGCACGACGTTGAACGGCGGTCCTCGTCGTGATGGAGTCCTCCAATGTGACCTCACCATGCTCCTCACATCCCCTGAGGCACTGCTCCATGCGCTGGGGTACACATGCGGCTTGGTCATCCGGCGCGCGGGCCCCTCAATGTTTCCTATGGTATGTCGCCGAAGGTGCTCGACATGGTGATCCCGCAGCTCAAGCGCACGGGTGCAAGACGTGCGTCGCAGGGGTGGAAGTCGAGGTCGCATGGACGGCGCTCTGCGCTAGACTTTAACTTTGTACGTCTACACAGGCGTGGGCCTGCGGTGAGCGTGCATTTTTCCGCAGCATTTGCTAACCACTTCCTCGGTCCCCCGGTACAAGATGCGCTCGGGCAGTCGGACCCCGCACCGCAGCGTGGTGCTCCCGTAGAATACGCGTGAGGCGCTCTTGCGGCGGCGGATGTACCAATCCTTCATTGCTTCAGGTTCACCATCCAGTCATGTGTTAAGCTCTTTGCGCGATATGCCGCAGGAAATGTTGTTCAGTTGGTCCAAGGGTTCGTTTGTGTACGACAGACTCCTGTATCGACCAACTAATGAGATAAAAAAACGTACTCGTTCCTGCCACGCTTTAGCGACGGCCTGCACCCCAAGTCTTAATAGGAATTCTTGATTGTTGGCTCAGGAACTTGAATTGAAGTCTAAGAAAACCGTGTTGCTAGTCCTAGGACTTTCACATATAAAATCAGAAGGGTGTTCCCTTTAGCTTGGGAGTCACAACTTGTCAGTTACTTTGCTTGCTCCCCTACTGTGCATTGGGCCGGTAGAAGTTTGTAAGACCGATAGCTGGACGCTTGTGGTGCAAGTTAAACTTCACCAGAAGAAGAGGAACCAGGGTACCTACCCTAGGCTTGGCATTACCTTGTCAGTTACTTTGCTTGCTCCCCTACTGTGCATTGGGCTGGTAGAAGTTTGTAAGACCGATAGCTGGACGCTTGTGGTGCAAGTTAAACTTCACCAGAAGAAGAGGAACCAGGGTACCTACCCTAGGCTTGGCATTACCTTGTCAGTTACTTTGCTTGCTCCCCTACTGTGCATTGGGCTGGTACAAGTTTGTTAGACTGATAGCTGGACGTGTAGTGTGAGCTTAGAGCCTGTAAGCCAAGTAGAGAAAACGTTCCTAGCACACGGAAGCGTATAGGTCCACGTATTGTCGTGTGAGGAAGCATAGATTTGAAGTGTTAGCCTCAATAGTCTTCTGGGTTGCCAGTTGCGGGGATTTTCCCAAGTCGTATCAAACTCTGCCCTAGTGCGATTGGTCTAAACAGCCAGTTCACTTTGTATCCACCGTTACCCCCCCCCCCCCCTCCCCCTGTTCATCAAAGGTTCCCTAGGGGCATTGATTGACTGGGAACTGTATATTGTGGTCTCGATTACAGTATTGTATCGATTCCTAGGAACCAGATTCGTGTGAGAATATCCAAACCAGCTAGCCGCATACTACGGCTCGGACCCGAACTCACAAGGAGAGCACTTATCTTTGGGAGTAGTAGTGTTGTAGTGTGGTTTTTTTTTTTTTTCGAAGCCCTGCAATAAACACCTATTTCATTAGCATATCAAGTGCACCGTTTCAACAGTATTCAGTTACTTGCCTGTAGTCTTTAGCCTTTCATCCTCTCATTCTTCAAGACTACAATGCACCACCCAGTCCCCTATCCTGAGTAGATAGTGGGACACAAGCAAGTCTTGAATATGACACCTGTGACTTATGAGAAAAAAAATCATATCAATGACCCTGCATGGCTGCCCAGAGTGATTGTTTGAAGCTTGACAGCAAGAAACATTTCGTATGGATCTATTGTGATGCTGTGACTTACAAGTATTTTCATAGAGTTTTGGGCTTGTGACATGTGGTCATACACATTGAACGAAATACCAAGTACCTCTTGTGTTGTAAGCAAGACCTCGGACATGACTCTGCAACACCAGCATGTTGATCTGTCCAAAGATATGTTCTAGTGTCCATATCTCAAATACAGCCAGGCCTCATAAATATACTCCATGTTTTGACCAATTTCCATTTTTCACTACAAAAAGCTTGAAAGTGCAATCAGCGGGTTGGAGGTTAATTCAAGCTCCTCAATTGAGTTCTGTTGAGACAAAATCAAAGGAAACTAGATGAGTCCAGTGCCCTGAACTCAAGCCTGGAATCTTAGAAGCTGACAATTTTTTCAATTCTAAAACCCCTATCTTAGCACCCGTAGATAAGATTGTCAGATTGAGTTAGATTTGACGTAGACACATGATGAACACATAGAAACACATGGCAGATATATGATGTCATATCTTGAGAGAAAAGTCATTCAGGTGAGCCTCTGAACTAAAACTTTTGAGGTCGGTGGTGGTGACATTTCAATATTCAGGCTTGAAAACATGAAATTCTCAGGTCCGGTGTTCACCGGATGACGATATATGATTTTCTTTGATCACCTGGAAGTTTAACATACAAGGTGATGAAAAAAACTTACAGTATATAAGTAGTGAAGCTGTAGTCTTGGTACCACTTGTATTGAAGCAATTTTTCGAGACTGACATCTTGCCACCCAATCCCCAACTAAGTATCAGTTGTGTAGACAAGAGGCTTCGATTGTGATATGGGATGCTAAGTTCAAATTGGACCACAGCAGCTTCCTGTGTCTTCTGGAGTGCACCCTAATTGTTCACCTAAATGCTTGTTCACTGAGCCCAATCTGTTGGACTGAAAACTGATTTTGGAGAATTCATTCTGTTTTTTTTCTTCCTTCTTGTTCCAAAATCTGTTGGAATTTTTGAGTTGGAATCTTTGGAACAAGCCCGATTTTGGCCAAAATTGTTGGGAATCTCAATTTTTCGCTTTGAACTAAAAACACGCATCCAAACAGTCAAATTCTGAAAAGTCAAGAATAGCGTGCTTGACGATGCATCGATAGACGGCGCTCGAAGATCGTCAAAAAGACCAACAGCGGGGATCGAACACAAGCCTTGTGTCTGACTAGGAAGGCCAGCAATGTGACTAACCACTCCATGATAGTTACCTTGCCAGAAATCAGACCTGGGGTGCCTGACCAACCGCAATTTTCGTCGGGATTTCCGACAAGGTCAAAAAAAGTCGGGAATTGACACAACCTAAAGCCGAAAATCTTCCAATATTCTGGCGGGATTGGGGTCAAGCATCTGGTGGTATAAACAAGGTCCTTGCAGCACCTGCAGCTTCAATGATGGTTCGCCGATCGGACAATTGAACTAAGCATCTCCACATCACCGCGGTTGAAGGTTTCTGTTGATGGCGGCAACTAGTCGACGTGTACAGCACGTTGCCCGGCACATCAATATGCCAGTCGTCCTTGCCAGTCTGAGTCTATGCCAGTATCACAAGCATTCAGCAGCCGTGTCAGAGGGCACGTCGAGATCTGCGATCTATCATTCAAGGATTTGAATTCGGCGTTGGTGAGACCGGAGCGTGTATAAATTAATTCTGACCGTCGGATTTTCAGCCCGGGGCTTTACTAGTAGAGGGGGCGGCAAAAATCGAGCGTTATCACCAAGTTATTACATCGCGTCGTCGGGACTTCGGTGGGCATTCAGTTCCGAGTTCACCCTGTTCGCCGTTCGATCCGAATAATACAGGGTTGGATTGCTGCGGAGAACCTGCACGGCGGTACCGCGGCTATCTGTCGAAGATCCTTCTTGCGACTACAGCGCTTCGAGATTGTGAACTTCAATTCGAACATCCGGGCCGGAAGCCGAGGAAATTTCGTCGGAAGATTTAGTACATATGAGTACGCATCTTGAAGTTTTTTGGTTGATTTGAATGTAGCATGGCGACATCCGGATGAGTCCCACACGGCGGTCCAACGAAGACGACCGGATAATAATCGATAACTTTTCATTAGCTGAGCGATTTCTTGCGACTCACGGGTACTCAGCTGCTGGGTCACCGAGAAAGGGTCGATAGGATGGATCTGGTGAGAGATTTTTCCTTGCATCGCGATTCGCGAAGAAACACCATACGATACAATGGAAATTGCCGGGACCAAGCGCTGCCTAGTGCTCCATCAATCAGTGTTGGAGCGACAAATGTCCAACGTGCGAGCCTCAAAGGCCTCAGGTGCATGAATTGTCTGTCCAACAATCAACGCGCCGCAGCCGCGGAGACCGTAGAATTACGGTAAAATCACTGTACAATTGCGAGCCGGTACCATTAGATTTACGAAAACTTGCCGTGATCATGCTAAGAACGATCTCCGCTTCGCGGCCCTGTCGATTGAAGCTTTCTGTTGATCGCAAGGATTGATTGACAATATTCCGTGTGCGCCCGCCCTTATCACAAACCCGACGTACCCGACCGCGAGGCGACGTCAGGCACCGACTCGGAACAAACATGTGCCCGTAAGTGGACGGATGTCTCGGGATATGTTCAAAATGGACTATTGGACAGCGTGCAACTGAAGTGAGGCTTCGTATACGCTCCAATGGCTGGCGTGTGATAATGTATCTTGCTCAAAACGCACGGCAGACCAGGTGCCCACTGCTCGCACTGCCTCGAAAGTCCGCAAGAAGCGGGGAGTCCCGGTATTTGGCGTCGGAATCTCGAAATCTGGTGGCGACCGCGAGCAACGATGAGATGGTCTAGGATAGGGATTTCCGCCAGGATAATTTTACCCGATCTAACGATTGTGGTTGAAAACTGGCCGGTCACGGCCGTGACGTAACCGTAACATCCATAGTTGAACTTCGAGTTCAACCCTCAAATTTGCGTTTTCGTACAGTATGCTTTTGTTGGCCGCTGAAATCGTGAGTTTCTTAGTGAATAAATCGAGTTCGCCCCTTTACAAATTTATGATCATTGACACATTCCGGAGCTACCTTCCGCCATGTTCCTGGGTTGGATTTCGCTCCAGTCCAGGTGCGTCCAGCTCAGGGCCAGAGGGCGTCTGCTTCTATACAACACGAGAGATTTATGCAAGGACTGACATCACTAGTTAGGTATCGTTCTCGTTATGGAATTATAAATATAATTGCCTATCCCCTCTAAATGCTGTTGTTGATCGGCGAGGTGTAAATGCCAATGGTTGTCACCCGACTTGGGGCACGGTGAGGACATGGTATTTCAAGGAGCCAATTAATTCAACGAAATATTAATGGAAAGAATGGAAGTCTAATGTCAAGGAGGCAGTATACTATAATTCGAGGGCTTATCACGGAAGACCCGAGACAACCTCTCGGGATCTACGCAAGGAACCCTGGACAACAAGCTGAAATGAAAAGATGGAAAGCCAACGACTTGATATTAATGAACGGCCTTGAGGCAACAGAAGCTGCTGCAGCAGGGCAGGTATAAATCAGGACAGTCTGATGGTTGCATAAAATAGTACTATCATGCCCTCACCACCCCACTAGGTTTAGCGAGCCAGTTGCATAAACGTTAATATTGGGCCAATGACGTATGCTTAGTTGGAAAACCCAGATGTCCGCACTCTGCCAGTAAGTAGGTCCCAAGCTCTCGGAGTTTAAAACTTAAACGCCTTTCACCGCACCGCCGAAACCATGTATCATGGCAACCGGGGGCGGCATATTATTACCCACAACTTGAAACTCCGCGCTCGCGCCCACGCCGCGCCCACGCCCACGCACACCCCATACCTCGAATTCTCAGATTCGCGACTTCTTCATCTTGGCCTCGCTGATACTACATATATGGCTGTGGACGCTGGGCGGTGGACCGCGAGAACGCAACATAGGTGATGTTCGCGGGAAGGAAGGAAGGAACTCCGCCGTCCGGTCCCCGGACGCGTGCCAATTCTAGGCTAGGCTTGCCCTGCCTTCGTTCCGTAATTACTGCTGCAATGCGGAAACGGGACGGAATAAGGAGCACAAATAATCCGGTCGGTCTGACACAGTCGCCGGGTTTACCTTACCTTGCATTACATGTATGTAGACAGGGAAGAGGAAGCCTCAGACAGCCTCGCGTTGAGTCCCCGGGTGTTAACCAGCAAGCTCATATCGCCGCATTCTCGTAGTTTACTTCCGCCCCTTTGTTCGAAGTCATATTTTTCTTCCGTTCCTCCATTTGAACATCAAGCCTTCCTTTATTCTCATCCTTTCCATTTCATCCCCGTTCCTACCTACGTATACCACACCTTCGGCCGCCCCAAAGTTGAGTTGCCGCCCATGTACATGTGCTTAACTTCGCCTTGGACGGCGGCGCAAATTCGAATTTGTAAGATTCAGCTTTCATTCGTCGGTTCGCGGTTCCCTGTCAGTCAATTACTTACTTACCTTAAATTATGATATCATTGGCCTGGCCTAGATCCAGCCTCTCCTTGTCGTATCGTAATCCTGCCAACGCCAACGCCAGGAGTCCCTTCATCCGCGCGAGTTATGCCGGCGTTCATGGGAAGTTGGGAACGTGTACATTGGCCTAGTTCGGGCGATGATTTGACTCCTCCTACCTAGGCCTAATTCATTGCTCGCCGGTGGACTACATGACTAGGTAATTGGTGCGCCCGCCAGCGAGTCTATCGCATTAATTCGAAGAAGAATCGCCGAGCCGTGCCCGAGGGAACGAACCTCTGCCTGCTTGCTGCCTTACTGACTACGACTCCTTCCCTACCTACCTCTGACTCGTGCCTGTCTCCCTACCTCAACGTTTACGCCCATCCGTCTTCCAGCAGCAAACAAGCAAGTGCCTGCCTCGATTCGAAGATCTGTCCGACAGATCTTCGAATGAGCCGCCTGCCTGCTGGGAAGTGGGAAGCAATTAGCGATGGATAGGGGCGGCGCGATATCGATGCAAGCAGCAAGATGGATTGGATAGGATAGGATACGCCGCCGGACGGGTCCAACCAGTGCCTGCCAGTGCCAAAATGCCAAAACGCCAAAACCCAAAAATGGACATTCACATTCACATTCACACTTCTTAGCCGTCTGACTCTGACGTCATGGTTGACGTACGTACTCATGGCAGACATCCGGACATCGTGACATTGATAGATACCGTGCCCCGCGTCGAATTCGAACTTGTTGGCTGGCAGTGGGGAAAAAGGTTGGACGACGCCCATCCGTCCGGACAAGAGCCAAGGCCCAAGGGAGATGATCCGAGCCGCAGGTAAGAAGGTAAGTAAGTACGATCGCTTTCGCTTTCCTTTGTGGGATCACTAGGATGGGATGGGAGGAATCTACTACTACAATGGTACTTCGCCATGCTCTACTCAACGGGTGTGTGCCTATCGAAGCTCCCACTACCAGTATCGAATCGATGGAACCAAATTTCCTTCTTTGGGAATTGCCAAGATTGATGCGTGCGCACCCTTCGTCGAAATACCCCTTGAACTTCCGCTCTCTGATTGACAGGATTGGCTAGAGCGGACTGGCGCATCAACGACTCGGATATGATTGCACCAATTGAACTAAGGGTTCGAACGACATCACGTGAGACGTTGAACTTTTTGTAAAAAAATACAGTACACACTTGGATTACGATGTATGTACTAACTTGGATAGTCTCACCGACGCCTGATTGGCTGTACCCCGCACAAGCTGGTGAAAAGGGATTGGACAACGCACATGCCGAGCCGAGCCAAGGGAGATGATCCGAGCCGCGGGTACGATCACTTCACTCCATGGGATGGGACGGTACTACTACTATAGTACCTCACCTTGCTCTCCAGGTCAACGGGTGGGTGCATCACGGAACGGAACGATTTATCCCCGCGCGACGCGCCGCCGTGTATATTATAGGATACATACATTTCTCTGCTCTCACCTGTATCGATCGAACCGAATTTCCTTTTTTGGAACATTGCCAAGGCCCAAGGCCCCAAGAATCCAAGATTGATGCGTGCGCACCCTTCATCCAGATACGATTCTTGAAATTTGCAAGCCGCTCAAAGGTTTCTGAGTGGCGGGATGGGCTAGAGCGGATCGGCGCATCAACGCAAGCTTGAAGTAATACTTGAACTTGAAGTCGATATTCGAACAATATCACGTGAGGCGTTGAACTTGCAAGAAAAAGTCTCATGACATGAGAAAGAAAAAATACTGGACTACGGTGTATGTACGGCGACTCGGATGCTCTCACCGACACGCTGGGGCCCCGCGCCAAAAATCCCAACCCAACCGCCCAGCCTACCGCCCAGCCTTCCCAAGCCCAGCCCGAGCTCAACCCCGGCCTTCCCAGCCGAAAGGCCCGAACCCAAGACTTAGAAACCCATCCCCAAATCGGGACTCGACGCGCGCGCGCGACGCCGATTACGATCGGTCGCCACGCGTCGCGTCGCCCCTGCGGATCCATCTGATTCCATCACTATCAACGCCGAAATTCCGAAATTGAAATTTCAATTTTCCGAATGAGGGGATGATATGAGGTGGGGGATGACGCGACGCGTGCGGGTCGCGTGGTAGGTACTTAGGAGGGGGCAAAGGATTTTTTTGGAATGGAAGGTGAGGGAAGGCAAGATAAAATAAAATAAAATACAAGGCCAAGGCACAGGAACTGGAACTTGGACAGGAACGGGTTGGACGGCATGGACTCGGAGTTCGAATTCGAATTCGGTGCGGTGAAAAGGATGACACAGACAGAGACGGACCTAGACCCTGACCAAGACAGACACGGACATAACTGCATATCGATGCGATCGATCAAGCAATTTCGGCGACGACGCGACGCGACAAGAATTTTGCACAACGCTAGCTAGGTGGCTATAAAACACGAGGAGAGAGGAGCGGAATAACTTAGTACTTGGTAGCTAACTAGTCGTTGGTTCGAATTGACGATGATTATGCGGTGATGTATGTACAGTGGGATGGTGGTGTATATGTACAGGACGCGGGGGGAGACCAAGAAATACTGCGTGCGCGCTGGTAGGAGTTAGCAGTGAGGAGATACGATAAGAGGAGCGAGACGAACGAGCACAGCAGCGTCCACCGCGCCGGCTCGAGCGAGCGGGAGGGAAAGCACAAGCACAATCACAATTGCAGAAAGAACACTGGATGCGCGACACTACGAGCGCACGACGACGCGCCGGGTGTGTTTGCCCGCCCTGCGGCGCTCGTTGTACGGCATCGGGCGGCGCCACGCCTCGTCGGGGTCGTCGGGGCGGAACTCGTCGCGGTCGCGCTCGGGGTCGTCGGGCGAGGGCAGGGACGCGGACGACGGCGGCGGCGGGGGCGGCGCGGGGGTGCGGGTGCGGGCCGGCGGGAGGTGCGGCGTGGGGTGCGGGTGGGGGTGCGGATGCGGCGCGGGGGGGAAGACGGGGGTAGGGGGGACGGAGAGCGCGGACGACGAGGGCGTGCGGGCGTGGTGCGGGTGGGCCGCCCGGGCGGAGGGCCAGGGCCGCTGGCGCGGCGGGCCCGGGGCCTTGCTGTCGGGATCGGGCTGGAGATCGACGTCGACGCGGACGCGGACGATCTCCTTGCCGGCCTGCGCGAAGAAGGCGCGCTCCTGGCGCTGGAAGTAGCCGCTCGTCGGGCCGGGGCGCATCTCGTGGAAGTTGTCCGGCGCGGCGGGCGGGAAGAGCGCCATCAGGTCGTGGCCGGTGGGCGGCGCGGGGTAGCGGCGGGCCGGCATGTCGGGCATGTGCGTGAGGTCGACGTCTGTGCACGGGATGAACGAGATGTCAATGGATCGAATGAGACGCACCGCGCAGAGAACTGGGGGACAGCGGGCGGCGCCGGGTCGGCGGCGCGGGGGACGTGGGGCTGCGGTCGTCGGGATCGGCCGACGCGGTGGGGGACGGCGACGGGGACGTGGTGTGCACGGGGCGCAGGCTGAAGTTTTGCGGCATTCTGGGTCGAGGGAAGCGCGGGCAGCGGCGCGCGGTGGTTCTTTATACTTAGACGTTATGCAAATCGTACGTAACGTGTACGGAAACAAAATCTCACCGTCCGATCGATGATCATCCACCCATCACTGATGCCGATCGCACTTCCCTTTCCGGCGTTGACATGACAGAAAACGTTCACAACAGATCTTGCCGTTCCCGTCGGTGCCAGATACTTATACGCATGACGCGAACCTACACGCCACAGTCACAACACATTCGAGAGTGCCTCGGACTCTATACCCCCTCCCACGCACGCCAGTCCGCCCTTTTCCAACACTGCTCACCCAATATCCTCCGCGTCCCCGACGCCCAGGCGACGTGTCTTGTGCCTCCATCCCGTAACCTCCTGCGCGAAAATCCTCTGTCTCTCGTACTCCGCCTCAACTTTTTTATCTCCGCCTGCCGTTATCCTCTCCAACTCTCTTCACCTTCCACCGTGCTCCCCCGCGACAGCCCGCACTATTTGCCGCCTTCGCGGCCGATTCTCCGCCTTCGATGTCTATTCTCCACCTTCGATGCCATTTTGACGCCTCAGCGCTGCTTCGAACAATGCGTGCAAGCAAGCAATCTCCCCGTCGAAGCACCGGCGCCTCTCTCTGATCCACCATCAATATCATTATCTTGCTTCGGACCCGCCGCCCACGCTTATGCTTAATATCTAATTTCTAAATCGCAACGTCGCAGGCTGTGGCCACACACGTCTATCTATCACCGTACGGCTTTCCGTAACCCCCGCACCTCAAGTTCTGTTCTGTTCTTCCCACTCCACCTCATGCATCTGGGGCACATCTAATCTACAACTGCCAGCCAACTCATCTCCGAATTCTTTCTTTCTTTTTTTCCTTTCTTTGTTTCATTCTTTCTTCCGTTCTTTCCATCGACTGACTGACTGACTACAAACAAAGGAGGGCGCGCCGCGGACCAATTATCAACTTGTGCACCATCATCGTCTTCGTCATGATTCATGTCGCTCCGATCTCGAATCTGTCTTTGTCCTATGGTGGTACGCATCTGACTGACTCTTGTCAGCTCGTTCCTCGCTCTGTCGCTCCCTTCCCTTCCTCCTTCCCCCCCCTCTCTCGTTCCTCCTTCCTTTTTGCCTTCCTCCTCCGTGCCTGCTCCCTTCCTTTGAAATCCTTTCTCCTTCCTTTCTTTTGTCTTAATCCTTCCCTTTCTCCTTCTCCTTTTTCTGGGTTCATTCTGTCATGTCAATCTCGTCTCGACGTGCCCATGCCTATCCACGCAAATATCATATGATAACCAAGTTGCCAACCTGCCACTGACACTCCCACTCCCACTCCCAGCCTGTCCCCCTCCCTCCCTTTCTTCCATTGGGCATTGGAGTCAGTCGATCCTTTCTCCTTCCCCTTTCCCCACCCCGCTTGCGTTTTTTTTGCAGTTCATTCTGTCGTGTCAATCTCGACGTGCCCAGACATCCATGCAAGTATCATATGATAACCTGCCACTCTATTGCCCTTCCTTCCTTCCGTTCACCTCTCTTTCTTCCTTTCTCGTTTTTTTTGTTTGGGTTCATTCTGTCATGTCAAGCTCGACGTCTAAGATACTTATGATACTAACCAAGTTGCCAGCCAACCTGCCACTGACGCTCCCACTCCCACTCCCACTCCCCTCATTCCCTAGGGCCTTGGAGCAGATCCTTTCTCTTTCCTTTCTCCTTTTTTTTGGTTCATCCTGTCAGACCTCGACGTGCCCATGCAAGTATCATATGATAACCAACCTGCCGCTGCCATTGCCAACATCAGAGATTGGCATGGCATGACACAACATGGGCATGGGCATGGTGCGTCAGCATGAATCTTTTTTCACGCGCCTGGACATGATCTTTTTTTTTCCATCCCCAGCTCCGAGTCAGAACAAACCAGAGCGGAACGGAACAGAATGGCACAAAAAAAACCGAGCTCAAAAAAAGGTGACTTATATATCTGTAGCTGTAGCTGTCGACCCCACGTCCGGCATCCACTGGCGTACGTGTAAGCGTTGCGTATCTGCCACACCCACCAACCCACCGCTCGGCGTGGCTATAAGGGTAATACGCTATCTCCACCCGCTGTCTCCCCACCTCCCTTGCGCTTTCATGATCAAGTTCGCATTCGCTTTCTATGTTTACATGCAGTGCACTCTCGCGTCAAGTCACTCACCGGGGTAGACGGTCGTGCGCGGCGGTGCGTGCGACGTTCGTTGATATATAGCTATAGGTTTCTCTTTCGGTGCGCGGCATCGCCGCACAAATTTGAACTTAACGCCGTCTATTCGTCTTCGTATTCAATTTCGACCAACACGAACACGACCCGCGGGATCTCGAACTCACGCGTTCAATTTCATCTTGAAGCGTGTATTACTGACGGTAAGCTGGAATTAAGAATTAATATATGCGCCGGGGTTCTGGGCCTCGCAACGGTATTCAGATCAATGACAGGGAAGCAGCGCTTCCAACCCACCCCAGTGAACGCCGAAAGCATGCCCGACATACTGTACTGTAATAAATGAGAATGAGGCCCCCTTACCTTTACGTAGGCTAGCGCTGCAAGTCTGCAAGTTGTAAGTAGTGGAAACTCTAAACTTGGCTTCCCGCGATCTGAGTTGAGTAGTGAGTAAGTCTTGCAGTCCCGCGACAGGGAAGCCACGCGTCTTATTGACAACGTATTACAGCACTTTGCGGAACATAAGGCGCGGGCCGATTTTTCGTGTTTTGGGCAGTTTTGACCAGAACACACGCCCCGGCTTCAATTTTGATCAGATTACCTTGGGGGTAGGTGCGTTGGAATCGCATTAAAAATCCGCAGGGGACCATATGCCGGTTTTCTTTATGTGATCACCTACTGTAAATTTCCTCAAAATATCATAGTTTTCAGTTGAACACCTGTAGCACAATGAATACTGGTCCGATTGACCTAGTTTGTGGATATGTCATGTATCTAACCTATCACTAGGGGATCATGAGGTCTACAAATATAGGTATAGACAAAATCCCATACGGAATTCTACTTATCCGGGGACATGAATATGACCCCAGCTAGAATGGGCACCAAACCATGTTCAGCTAGAATATCGCCTATATACATGCACCATTCTCTAGATATAGTTTAGATACATAGTATATCCAAAAAATAGGTCAATCGGACCAGTACTCATTGTGCTACAGGTGTCCAACTGAAAACTATGATATTTTGAGGAAATTTACAGTAGGTGATCACATAAAAAGAACCGGCATATGGTCCCCTGCGGATTTTCAATGCGATTCCAACGCACCTACCCCCAAGGTAATCTGATCAAAATTGAAGCCGGGGCGTGTGTTCTGGTCAAAACTGCCCAAAACACGAAAAATCGGCCCGCGCCTTATGTTCCGCAAAGTGCTGTAAATTACTGTAAATTCGATCGAGGGTGGTCAGAGTCCAGGTCGAAAGTCGGACGAGCTTCGGAGCGTGAGGCAGGCACGCACGCACACAGTGGTTGGCTTTTTGGTTCAAATTCTTGAAAGTTGTTTCGAAAACGAAAGGTTGGCCTGACCGAGGTCTCCATGGACACACCGGTTGTACCCTCCCCGTCTCGGCATTTATGTAAATTGAATACCGGCGTGCAACTTACCAGGGTACAGAAGACAGAAGACTGAAATTCGACTTCCCTGTCATTCATGAGTATTCGGCCGGGTCACACTCAAACTCGGTGCCTAGCTCGTTTGCGAGCGAATCTCAGCTCCTATAAAGCCACGGCCCACAAAGCCTGAGGTAGAGCGAAGTGAACAGTGAATAATTTCTGTCTAGAATCGAACTTGAGCGAGCATGAATTTCTCACGGTCAGACGCAACAAACATCGGAATTAAAGCCTGAGCTCGTACCTGGTTTTGTGACGGTACATCCAACGAGCCAACAGCCTGTTAACGTTTCGAATCGAGGCCGAGGACCCGGTTCAGCATCAACCTCGTTCTTCACTTACGTAAACTGAACACCGGCGCGCGCCGTGCGCGCTGTGTTACTTCATCGAATCGAACCGGGTTTATCTCAACGCAATAAAGCATATATGCATGCTTTAGATTTGACTCGGAGTCGGAGCGGATTCGAATTCGTGGGGCGTGCCGTCATTTACCGTTCAGCGGATCTAAGCAGAATTATTATAGTAATCAGAGCCTGAGGGCGAGGTTCCGCCCGGGCAAGATCCGCGAGGGGCTTTACTCGAATTCTACAAGCAGACGGAAATTGGAGTAGTCAGGTTGAAAGATACAGTACTTAACAGGCAACGAGTCGTGTGAGCTCCAATCAAATTCGAACCTGAGGCGTGTGGTTGCTTTTTGGTTCATATTCTTGATCATGAAAGGTTGACCGCCGGTTGTAACCCTCCTCCCGTCTCGTCCTTTATGTAAATTGAATACCGGCGTGTGCTCCAGAATACAGGTCACTTCGAAATTCGACTTCCCTGTCGTTCGTTGGTAATAAAGTGATGCTATTCGGGCTGAGTCGAACTCGGCGTCTAGCTGTCTAGCTGTAAGCTCGCTGGCCAGCAGATCTCAGCTCCTATGAAGCCACAAAGGTACCAGAGCGAAGTGAACTCTGAATTTATGTCCAGAATCGAACTTGAACTTGAACTTCTTTGTGCTCCCTTTTGGTAGATCGTACCTCGCCTTACGGTACCGTTTTGGACATCCAAATAACAGCCTGCTTCAAGTTGAAGCCGAGGAGAAGCATGCTGCATGTTTGGCTTCGAATTCTCCGGGGTTGTTCCTCCAAGTGGGGGCGTGCCTGCGTCGTTCACCGTTCAGAAGATCTAAGCTGAATCAGAGGGACGAACGGACGTAGAGCGAGGAACTGGCGAGGTTCCGTCCGGGCAGGATCCGCGTCCACCGTCGGCGAGGAGTTGAAATTATCTCTATGAGCAGACGGAGTAGGCTGGGTTGAAGCTCATCTACAATTTTCAGTAAGGAAATGTCAGAAGCAAGGAGGCGAGTATCAGGGCGGGAGTGCGACTTGACATTCGAACTCCGATTGAACCCATGGGTATACTTACTGTAGGTAACCTTGTCGCGAGCGGCGCTGGTCTAATAGCCGGCGAGCAAGCCCAGCTCAGATTCTTACGACTCAGAAATCGTGCGTCGTGCGTCGTCGTTCGGCAGCTAGAAGGGTAAATTGTAAATGTAGGTTGAGAGTCAAGGACTTACCGGCAGTAATTAATTCTATTGAAGTTACGCTTAGCTTGTTCAACTGCACCTCCTGAAGTGTAACGGGCGCTCAGAGTCAGCGGGGAATAGATATTGTTTTTGAAGAACAGGGTACTTGGTACGGTCGCAGTTTCAGCTCGGCGGAAGTGCAAGTTACGGTACTCAGCTACGAGATCATCATTTTGTGTTTGAAAAGAAGCCTAAATTCGCGAAGCGGACGGAAGCCCTTCTTTCCTTATACGTTGCATTGCGTTCGTCCGCGGGCTTTCAAGTAACAATTCTTTTGAGTAAGAATTCAGTTGCCTGTTCGGCATTATCCGAGCCTTGGGCAGGTGCTATGATCGCCAGGTGTACATGTGGTAATCGCCCAGGATGGGAATGTGCAACGAGCGGTAATTGCCTGGATTGAGAATGCCACGCAATGAATGGAGTGATAATCACCCGCGGCAACGACCGAAGGGGATTTTTTTTAGGTACATAAGGTAGAAAGGAACGCGCGTGGTATTTTCGGCGCAAGTAGATGTTCTGACGTCGACAGATTGACTTGTGTTGGCGGATGGGTAAGCCTGGACCGCGGTGTCCCAAGCAGTCAGCGGTAACGATCATAGGATGGGAAAGTTGTTCCTGGATTTAGCAGAGAAGTAGCGCTGGTCGCAGGAGATATGTTGGTGGAGAAGAGTGGAGTTTGTCGTTCGACTTGCCATTTCCCTGCATTTATTAGCATGTTGTAATGAATATAAAAGGAAGATAAAGCATGGGATCATAAGTCCGCTGATGATGGCCACACCGTGCAGTATGTTGTTGGAACGCGGGACGGTGGAAAATAGCGTGGAACGGTGGAACGGAAGTCGCCTGCGTCGGAAGAAATATGGATACGACATACATATATGTTGCATCGGAAGATGTGTGGCGGCGAAAGGGAAGTTTGAACGCCCCAGTAATCAGATATATCAACTTTGGTCGACAGCGAGTTTACTATCAGATTGAATGACGGGTCGGTGCGGAGATTTTCGCCGCCAGCTCCGAGAGTACGTATATATCGTTATGGCGTCAGAGCCACACAAAGCCGGTAAGTTCGCTACTAGTCCCAACAAGGAAGGTCTAGAGCAGCACAGATATTGTTGTGGCCAGCAGATTTCCATAGAAATGCAAAGAATCGCTGTTCCCTGTACGCGTGCGGCCACTGCGGTGTGATGGCTGTCTGTCCCTATCAGAAATCAACGGACAGACGGATAGATCGTAGATGGACATACTCTTGCAGACGCGCATTTCAGCGAACGGTCCCGGAGGCCGAGAAATATTCAGGGCGGGTTGATTGAAAGAAAGTATCAAGTCGGATGTTGGATTTTGAACGAGTAGTATCATCGATCAGTGTTGAAAAATAAAATGTGGGAAGCCAGTAACCAGGACCAGGCTTCAAAGCTTGACGGCAGCGGCCCGGGAGCTGCGAAGTGATGGACGGTATGTGGAAAGCCCCGATCTGGCATTGCCGAAGAAGGAACGCAAGCTTCCTAGGATGGAGCCGGTGATCAGGGAAAACTCCACTCCGCCGAGCGGGTTGATCAAAGATTCAGTGGACGGGCTAAACTCGCATGCTCGGCAAGTTATCCGGGAGTCTGGATCTACAGAAGGACGCGCCTATGAAGCCGGTGAACAGGCGTTATGGACGGTAATAAACTCCCTTCTTGTTTGTTGGGAGAATTTCGTATTTCGAAGGGCGAGGACGTGGACACACACCCGAGTAATGTTTCTAGCAGGTAGATTGGGTGCATCAGTATCAGCTTTCAAAAGGCACAAAGCAACACACTCCGGTGAACGTCATACTCGTATGCCCGAAGGTGATCCGGATTCGGTGGGAGCCTGAAAGAAAGAAAATGTCGGTGAACCTATTCCCAGCAAGCTTGACTGAAAGTATCAGTCAGTCTAATGTTGGAAGTATCACGATCGGTCGGATGTGGGACTTTGAGCAAGCAAGCATCAATCGGTGTTTCTGCAATTGCCGAAGAAGGGAGCTATAGCCTATTAGGTTAGGATGGAGCCGGTGCACAGGCGGGAAAAAACATCCGTACTTGGGGCAGGGCAGGGTTCATCAATTGATTGAAAGTTTCAGTCAGCCAGAGATTTGAGCAAGCATCGGATGGCCGAGGAAGGAAATGCTAACAAATCACTTCTCCCGGAGTCAAAAGGAGGGGAGGAAGAGTAGATCTGCTGCAGAAGGCCGATGAAAAGGTGCATTATGGAGTCCGAAAAGACTTCTTTGGTTGGCTCATTCGGGGAATCGCATTCTGAGTGACGGAAACTTGAAACGCTCGAGCAATATTTCTAGCAGGGAGATTGAGAGTATCTGTCGAATCGAGAGATTGCGAGCAAGCATCTGTGTTCAAAAGGCGCAAAGGAACAGGACCGTAGTAGCCGCGGGTAAGTTTTGGTTAAATTACCAAGTATTAAGTAAGAGACCACCAAAAAAAGGACGGGAAACCGATCCGGGTATGATGTGCAGAGCGGTAGCGGGAGTCAAAGATGAGGCTTGGTCGAGTTCGAGTCGCGCGGGTGGATTGAACGTATCCATCCCAAGAAGAAGCATCGGTATTTAGAGGCGGAAGCAGCCTATTGGATGGTATGCAGGGCCACACTTGAGGGGGATCGGTGTACATGTCGCAGGAGGCTAACAGCCTTCGATCGCCATTTGCCGCGGAAGAAGAAACGGGAAAACAACCCGTAGAGCCAGTGAAAAGGTACTTGATAGAGCGAAACGGTTCGCATCCTGGACGACCCGAGGGGTGATTCTAGTGCAATGTCGATTTTGGGAGCAAATTCCGGGAGTATCCTGGCAGCGGAACTTGGCAATGAACTTGAGACTCAGGGACTGCGGCGTGCCACTGACTCACTGAGCGTGGGTGTACGGCTACAAGACCAAGTAAAGGCCTAGATCTGCAAGAGAAAAGAGCGAAACCTGTACGCACCTTCGCAACGCAACCTGGAAGAAGGAAGCCTATCATGCCACCATGTATCCTTCAAAGAGAACCGAATGAATGAAACCCACGCAATTCGCAAGTTGTCGTTGGACGGTGTGACGTGACAGTCACGCATAACGGCCTCCAAGCTGTGGTCCTCGACGTGGGCGGTCTTAGCGTTCTGCACGGTCCTGCTCTACCGTTTCTTTCTTCGCGCCCACACCGTCAGTTTCCGCGTTATATCTCATTAGGACTTTTTCTGATTCGCCTTCCTCGTCTCCGAATACTTAATCTGACTCTGACGAATCATCCTGAATCATTCAAAACTTTCAATCCAAAAAATCGAATCCTCCTGGAGATCTACATTCGAACACATAGACCTTGCCCAAGATGGTCGACAGAAAAATGGAAGAGAATATCGCCCAGTTCTGCGGCGTGACTGGTGCCTCGTGCGTCTTGTGCGGGTCCAGCAAGACCTTGACTGACTGGATATATGGCGAGTCAACAGGGTGAAGGACGCCAGAAAGTTCCTGGAAAAGTACAAGCGGGTCGACGTCGCGGTGGACGCTTACTATGACCCCACCCTTGCTGCGACCGCAGCACGGCCAACGGCTCCCGCAGCATCTACCAGCAAGCTCAACCAGCTGTTCGATAAGTACAAGGGTGCGTGTGCCTTCCTGCCTTCCGTCGTCCGTTTCACTGTTGCACTGTCTGACTTTTGTCCAAACTACATAGATCCAGACGGGGACGAAATCTCCGTGGATGGGACGATCCGGTTATGCCAGGACCTCGACGTGGATCCCGAGGACGTTGTCCTCCTTGCCGTCGCGTTCGAGCTCAAGTCCCCGCGCGTGGGTGAGTGGAATCGCCCAGGATGGCTCGAGGGCTGGAAGAGTATTGGGTGCGCGTACCACTATCGATTCCCGTTTCCCGCTGATCGTCGTCTCCATAACCTCTCTAATCGCCTTAATCGCTGCTCTCCAAACTCACAATCATCGCCAAAACCATGCGATCGAAAACAAAATACGTCGAAATGAACGATATTCGCACACCCAGCTGCGACTCCATCCCCGCGATGAAGACCGCGCTACCGCGGCTGCGAACGAAACTGGGCCAGGACTCTGCGTATTTCCAGAAAGTGTACAACCACACCTTTGAATTCGCCAAGCAGCAGGGGCAGAGGAGTATCAGTGCGTACCTCCCTTTCCCTTTACTATTCTATATCCTTCGTTCCTTTCCTTCCTTTCCCTTCGTAGCTTTTCGCTGCATCGCTTTTCGTTCTGCCCCGCCAACTCCCCTCCTCCCTTCATCGTCATACTGACCCACGTAGATCTACGTACCTGTGCTATGTATCGGTCCCTGTTCCGCCTGTCCCACCCTAGATCTAATCCACCCCGACCTAGACATAGACATGAACCTTCGCCTTCACCCCATTATCACCCTTGTTTCTCCTTATCGATTTTCTCGTTACTTCCCTATCGGCTCGTGCCCACCCCATCCTTTACTCACCATCCTCCTCATTGCCCTTTCCCTTTGATATGATCGTCTCTAACCTTATCGCCACCCTTTCCCCCTTCGCCTCCTCCCCTCGCTGCGCCTCCTTCACTCGCCTCCCTTCCTCTCCCATACACCCCACCTGACTAATTACTTCATGTATCCACAGGCACCGAAACCGCACAAGCTTTCTGGGCGCTCCTCCTCCCGCACGGCATGGCCGGCGGCGCGCTTGCACATATCGACGCGTCGGGGGACGTCGATATGTCTGGGGGCTCGGGGAAAGGTGAATGTTTTAGCTCGTTCTGTTATCTTCCTTCGTTTTGCACACCGAGCAATATCTTCGCTTGTATGGCGGCGGCTCGGGCTCGGGCTCGGCTTGGATTTTTCGGAGCGATTGGATGGATGGCTGGCTAACGGATCTATTATCTATCTACAGGTAGCGGCAGCGGCGGGTGGAAGTCGGAGTACGTCGACTGGTGGTTTGAGTTTCTGCAGGAGAAGGGCGGGAAGGGGGTGAGCAAGGATACGTGGGTTATGGTGAGTTGCGTTTGTTGCAATCCTGTCTTATTTCGAGGCACGGTCGCGTTTCCCCTTTTCCCTACATCGCCGCTTCCTCATTCCCTCCCGTCCGCGCACTGCCCGGCCGTACATACCTTACGTCCTGCCCTGCCCGCCGTACCTCCTCGCCCCTTCTTCCCTTGCTCTGTCTCCCTCTCTTCATCCCCTCCATTTCTTCCCCTTCCTCTCCGTTCTCTCGCACGTGCTGACCCCCCAATTCCCCCAGTTTCACGACTTTGTGCGCACGATCGACGCGCGATTCGAGGCGTACGACGAGGAGGCCGCATGGCCGTCGACGATTGATGACTTTGTCGAGTATGCGAGGGAGAGGCTCAAGGCTAGAGGCGGTTAGCATTTGGTGAGAGGGAATGTGAGTAATGTACGCCTTGATTTGATTTTGTAGTAGTAATAGAATATATGGGGGATGCGTAGTTGGTAGTCGAGTTGGCCAGTGATAGGCATGGAAGGGGGCAATTAGAATTATTTCATTGAATTCAGGCCCAGACTCTGCGAAGTTCTGACGAAAGTATCCAGAGTCCAGACTCAAACAGAAACAAGGAGCGCTCCACTCAGAGCGATTCTGAGTCAATTAACACAGCCGAAGCGTATGTGGCCGAGAGGTACTATCCTCGGCAAGGCAATCGAAGACACGAGGGGAGGGTGAAATCCAAGCTTAGGGACGACTGACGAAGTAGGACACAAGGGTGCGATATTATATAGAAGAATCAAGACAAGACGAGGCTTGTGTATGGCTTAGGTACTCCAAAGCCTGAGACTTGGAGGCTGAACGAGTCGGAGTCGAAAGCGTACACAAAAGAATCATCTGAGGCACAAGAAGAGTCGTTCTCGGGGAACAGCACGAGTCGGATTCAGGGGCGGCATTGCGAGAAGACCAGGCACAGGATTCTAATTCAGATAGCGCAGCTCGCGGTACAACGGATGAGTGGGAGGAAGGAGGATCGCCGGGCCTCTGGGCATCCATCGTCGGGACAACGGCTAGATGCAGAATATTTTAGGTAGGTAGATAAGAGGGCACAGGGAAGGGGAAGGAAGCCCACGCCTGTTGAAGGGGATGCCAGTGGTGGCGCATCGCGAACAGGCAGACAGGATCGCGAAGCGTGTTCGCATAATTATATGAGCCTCCTGCCAGACCCAACCTGCTCCAGTCTCCAATAGGTCACGGCTGCGCGCGCGCGTATGGATTGCACTCGAGGCTTCACGACGCAACACAGGTCAGGATGAGCCAAGGAATTTCAAAACGAGGGAAGAGAGGGGCTGTCAAAAGAGACTAGGTGAGGCGTACCATAATCGATAGATGACGTCGACAAGACAATGTGCAGCATTGCGACATAATTGAATGCCCTTCAGGGGTGCCGGTGAGAGGTCGCTTGATCGGCACCCGCGAGCTACAGGTTCGGATTACAAGATTGACTTTGAGATTGGAGATGAAACTGAGCATGATAGGAAAATTGGCAGAAGCACGATTTGAAGAATAAGCGGCAGGTACGGATCGGACACGAAAGACGGGAGATGCAGATGTGACTGAAGCCAGTGCGCCTGGACTGAGATTTGTATAACTTGAAGAGCATTTGAATTCTGATTGGCGTCTCGGGAAGAATCTGTAATTGGGTTCGGTTTTTTTTTTGGACAATTTCCGACGTGGAATGGAAGGAACGCAGGAGCCGCCACTGTTCCTGGGCTTCGTGCGGATTCGAGGAAACCGGAAGCAAGAACGATTCCACCGGGTGAAAGTAGACGTAACGTCATTCGTCTGTCCCAACTTGGTGAGCAACTTCGAGACGAGGGAAATCAGGGCACTTGCCACCAAAAGCGAAGACACGCGAAGAAATAGAAGTGACAAGAGGTCGGCTCACTCCACCTTTCCCGCCGCTGTTTACTGATGCCGCTGTCTAGAGGGTAGGTGGCGAAGCCGGTTGGAGCAGACCGCATTGGACCTCATGGAGCCCAATCAGAGCATCGGATCTCAGAGATAAGGGGAACACTGAGCTTGGGTACCAGCACACGCACCGCGCGTAGGTCGAAGGTTGCCGATTAAATGGGCCGAATCTTAGTGATGGGCAGGTCCAAGGCAGGTCAGCGGCGAACAATTGCACAGCGATGGTTTCGAGAAGGGTCCCGGCGGACATAGCTGCGCAGGGACGTGCGCGTGACTTTCAAGCCTACGACTCCGCAAGCGATTAATTACGAGCTGCATAAATTCTGAATATGCGGAAGATGTCTTGCCTCGACTAATCCTGGTTCCATGACGTGAGCTGCGAGTTATTCGCTGTGAACGAAACCCTACGGGGAACATCAAGCGGAACGGAACTTGAACAGCTTCAAGGGGTGGGCCTGAGTGAGAATCCAGAGTCTCCCGGTCCATCAGACGACTTGGAATATGTAAAGTCTCCAGGCAAGAATAGTGAGGCCCGAATTCCGAGACTGGGACGAAAATTGATAAGAGTCCTGGTCGGCCCGCCAAGTCCTCGACTAGTAAGGCATGTTTTAGCCAGCAGCCACCCCCGGGGCCAGATTTGGTCAAGTGTCCTACCTGCCGGATGAGACAGCGCCAGTCACCGTTTATGAGTAGGGCCTCTGAGAGCAATTCTATTTCCCCACCACAGAAGGAGCCGTCGGAACCCGAATGTTCAAGCTCCGACTCCAGTCTTTCGACGGGCGAGATTCCAGGGCCAACTAAAATGTAATGCTCTTGAGTCTTGTCGTGCTATTTGGTCATCCCAACTTTTGGAGCTTGTATCGGACGGGGAATTGATTAGTCCCTTCATCCAGGTAGCATCCTCGGAGTCCATTCGAAATTCTTCAAGCTCGTTCCTTGGGGTCTCAACATTCGTTGGATTTGTAGTCCGTCTAGTGTTCGAGTTCGTTGCAGAAGTCCGAAACTTCACCTACTTTTGTTCAGCCCTGAGGAGAGGGGAGGCAGCCCCAAAGTCCAATTAGTTTTTTTTGGCTCTAGGTCGGAACTCGTGAATACGAACTCAGCTTGGTGACGATATTTACAGTAAGTAACCATTTAACGGAATGTTTGTTGGCACAAGCATGGATCGTAGAACACTCCTCGCTCGATAAGATACAGAAAATTAATGCGCCAATGGTACCGGCGCTATTTGCGTTGTTTCTCAAGTACTGGCTTTCAGAATGCTTTGGCAGAAAATCAAGAACCTGTGAATAATCGATGATTCTGACACCGCAGGAAGTGGTGAGCTAAATTAAGCCGATCAGAGCGACAGCGACCGTGGAGAGAACGGGACTACCTCTGATTCGCTACTGAGGTAGCGAGTAATGACACAGCGTGAGGGATGGTGCATAGAACTAGAAAGGATTTACGAAAGCTGGAATCACATTGACCTAATTTGACCAGCGACCTCCCAGAAATTTGAAAAGCAGCTTAGAAATTTCTGCATGAATTGTGTGGGAAACAGTCGCTGGAATCAGTTCCGAGATATTCTGTGGGATGCGCGATGCAGCTTGGCTGCGCCAACCGGCGCGAACCATGATGGGGGTAGCAAGCAAAGCCCAGAATGGCGAGAGATGATTGGATCAACTGTGGCAGTGCAAAGCCACGCAATCTGTGGCGGTGTTGTGGCTGAGCACTGCACTTGGTTCGGCCAAGTCCATTTCCAGGACCGCACTTCTGCAATATTTCGAGTCGCACTGGCAGACTGATGTACTCACGATTCTATTTGCTTGCTTTCTTTGTGGGAGGATTTTTTGAGCTCTTTCGTATAGATATTGGGCAATTCGAATTACTCAGACTGCACTAAAATATTACATAAACTTCAGGGCGACCTGGTTCAGATAATACCGTTTATGAAAATACTAGCCGTGGTGTAAAGTAGTGTTCAATGACCTTGCTGAGCCGTCGAACATCCGATGCGATGACACATCAGCCTTTTAACAAAAAGATTCGCGGTTTTTTGCGGTTGTCAGGTTGCTGTAACCTCAGAACCTCAAAATGTGCCAAATTACCTCCAAATCTGTGGAAGTATCCTGGTGAAAACAACATGAGCTAGAGCTAGATGAGTTCAGAAGATCACTACATACCAGATCCCACCAAATAAAAATAAAAATACCCAGAATTTTGCCCTTCAACCGGGTCGAACTTTGGAGGTTGTGTGAAGGATGACATAGGGTTCGGATGTTTTGAGGTTGCGCCGAGGTTGCATCGATCTTGGTGATGGTTGTGAGGTTTTTTGACATTGTACAACGTCAAAATCAAATTGTCAAAAGTCTGATGCAAGGTATGGGCTGACACTAGAATGCCGTTTACCCCGGACAAATTACGCTGACAAGAAATTGAACCAAGTGCACACACCGGCAAAAGTGAAAATTCAGCTCAGCTGAACATGTTGCTGAATATGTTAGTTTCGGGTGCAAAATAAACAGAGCTGAAAATGCAGTTGAAAACAACAATTCCGACGAAGGTGAATGAGTTGCGAAAACCATGTAATTCGGCGCCATTTTTCCCTATGCCGAATGTAACAGTTTAGGCTGCACAGTTTTCATCTCAGAAAGTGAGGCCTTAAGTCATCAAATCAGCAGCTGTTTCAGCTCGACAGAAAGTCATCCCGAAACTGTGGCTGAAAACAGTGATTTCGGCTGCCCTTTCAACGAAGCCGAATGGATGGCCGAACATTATTGTTTCGGGAAAACCGGGCCGAAATGATGGCTGAATGGCATGGTTTCGGGGACACGGGGCCGAAACAATAACTTTCGGCCATCAATTCGGCTGAATTCTATTGTTTCGGTGCAGCTGAATATGTAGCTGAAACTGTTGTTTTCAGCTACAGTTCCAGCAACACTGAAATTGCAACTTTCAGCCAAGCTGAATCTACCGCTGATTCCATAATTTTAGGCTTCACTTTCAAACGTTAAAAGTTTGCACGCTAAACTGTTACATTCGGCACAGCAGAAAATGTTATTGAATCTGATCATTTCGGTAACTAATTCATCTGTGCCGAAAGTGTTGTTCTCAGCTACCTTCTCAGCTCCATGTATTTTGCATCTGAAACCATTTCTTCCAGAACATGTTCAGCCGAGCTGAATTTTCACTTTGGCCAGTGTGGCAGGCCCAAAATGAACATCTGTGGCTCTTTTTTCCCAAACGGTAGCGAGAAGGGTTTCTCAGCGCTCGAGTCTATACAGAAGTAGTTGAAGTAGAAGTGAGTTAGTTGAAATGGAAGTGAGTTAGTTGAAGTGGAAGTACCCACGGTGGAAGTGCAAACACATTGCCAGTGGAAGTGAACGCGGGCAGTCACTGGCATGCATGATGTGACAGACGTGACAATCCAAGCGCGCCCCGACGCTTGCTCGACGCGACCCAATTTAGCAATTTCAAAATGCATTGTTCGTGCCACCTACGTTTTGCTCTTGCTCCCATCAGCCACCTTTATTTCTGCCACCCTCAACATTTGCTCTGCATCGCTACCACCTGGCAGTGCGCATCAATGAACACTCCTATCCCTCCGGCACCTCCTACTATGGCATCCAAGATTGTCGCGGCCGTTGGACCCGATTGTCTGAAAACTTACATACAGCAGGCGAGTAGAAACAAATCCGCTTTCATATTGATCTGACGAGTATCAGATATTTTCACCTGAGATCATTGCCATTGGATACTACACTGTGGAAAATGTTGAGTCCTGGCTGGACGTCGACAAGTTTATGCGCTGGCTGAGTAACCAGGCACAAAAATCTTCGGGTACGCCACCCTCAGAACAGCCGACTCAGCCAGGTTCGTCGTCGAGGCTTCGACCATCAGCTTCCCAGCTCCCCCCATCCTCTTCTCCCTCTCAGCACATACCCTCGTCCTCATTGCCACCACAATCATCTCACTCTACATCTCGCCACCATCCCTCTGAATCCTCATCCCATCCACGTTCATCCTCTCCAATCTCTCTTGACTCTGACACGGACCTACCCCTTCCAATCAACCTTCTGCCCCGGGCGGCGGCTAAGCGGAAGCGGACGACTGATGCTGAGCCCGAGAAACTTGGGTCCGAGTCAGACTCAGACTGTGTCCTGGTTAGCACGCGACCCAAAGGCAAACGCCGCAAGAAACTGGAAAAATCAAACTCTTCCACTACGCATGTGGTAATTTCCAAACAGTTTCATGTCCCGGAGCTTCGCGACATATCGGAGCTGCCAGCTACCTCTTGGACTGTACCTCGGAAGAATGAGGGCGAAGACTACGCTTACCGACTCGACCTGGAGGACGACCCTCGAGAATGGCTAGACCAGAAAAATCAGCCGCTTTCCATGGCTGCAATAATTAAATCACAGGTATGTACCACCGGTTCATATCAATTTTGGTCCTACAAGTTCTGAGACACAGCTAGGACCAAGATTCGTGGGGTGGAGGAAGTGCAGGTTCGACTAAGGAAGCCAAAGCTACCAAAGTTCTCGCGCTCGACAATGTGCTTTGCCAGGTGGCAAAACATGAATGTCAGGGTGTTTATCTTTGCGACCAGTTTGATGACTCCCTTTTGGATGGCCATGAGCGGTATGAGCCTAATCATGATGACATGCTGGAGCTGTTCAAAGCCGAACGAGCTGTAAATATACGTGAAACATCTTCGGTGGCGTTGAGAGCAGCGGCGTAAGTGGAAAATATCACGGATCTTGATTTGTACTCACAGTTGTTCAAGGTTTTATACCGAAATACACAGGAAGTCCTGTCCGCATGTTGACGCAAATGGGATTCAATGCCGAGGGCTTCCTGTCTATCGAAAGTTAAAAAAGGTGTGTTGATTGTCCCCCATGAACATACCTCTAATTTGTTGTCGTCCCGGCCAGATTAACCTCGACAGCAAGTACGGCTTCATCGGCTGCCAAAATTTTCGGGCCGAGGAGGCGCGTTCCCATCGATTCATTTCCATTTACCGTGATGTTAAAGAGGAGCTCCTGATCGAACTCCTCTCAAACGATGGTAAATTCAGGTCCGATGTCAATGTAGAACCAGAATCCGCCACTTGTGCACGTGTTCTTAATCCTCGCCATGGCGGCAGAGGAGACTGGAAATGCTGTATGGTTTTTTTATGGTCTGGCGAAAAAATTAAAGCTGAAAATCGAATAGCATACACTCACATCAACTCGAATGGCCAAGTTGTCCAGGGCAAAATCATTCATCGCAAGTGCAATTCAACAATTCGGATCTTTTCCCCTCTGGATCGTTCTGACCATCGCGCAATCGTATATCTGGAAGGCTTCCACAATCACCCTATCTTTCCATCGACAAAGTTATCGAGGAAGGGAAACAATGCTTACCGTGAAGCGATCAGTACGATCAGAGCAACTGGCTTGACCGTTGTCAAGTGTGACTCGGGTAGCTATGGTCACCTACCTTAGAATTACGCTGAATATAACAAACAAATTTTGAACCTGTACAGCGCTCAGCACCCAGAAAATATTTGATGGCAAAATTCCGGCTGCCTTTGATCCAGCCCTCGCAAACCCTCGCATCAAGCGCAATTTAATCAAAGAAGCAAAAATGTTTTCATGTCCTTTCGGCCTGGGAATTGAGGGTTCGTCTTGCCAGAATTGAATAGCGCAACCCGAAAGATGCTAATGAAGCTATCAATTGCAGGTGTTATGCACCGACAAAAGCAGATGCTGAAACTCGCACATGAACGGCAATATATCTGGAGGGTGACATCGGAAAAGGGACAGGATATTGTCATCACCATGCTCCCGTACTTGGCGGATCGTATTCATTTTGCAAAGGCATCCCTTCACGACAATACATATTGCTGTCTTCACGGCCTTTGGAAGGAGTGGGAAATTGTGGTTTGGGACCAGGGGGAGTGCGCTGGGGCCACTTTGACATCAATCCTGACGAAGGCTAGGGATCACAATCGGGCGAATCTACAGTCAACATGAAACATACGACATGTTTTTGAAGATGTGGCCAGGTCTTTTCGAGACGATCACTTCTGTCACGAACAAGGAGGTGATGTTCAAGTTCATCGATGGGGAAGGCTTGCATGCTATCCTCCTTGATGGGAACAAACCGCAGGCAAATGTGTTGGGGGCCTATCTATTAACCCGGAATCGACCCCATCTTAGTGGCGTGTATGAATTAAACCCGAAACTCATACTTCCGCACATCCTCCGAACATGTATTTTCCATCTTGAGCGGTTCGTCGGGTTATTTGTTCTTGTCCTGTACTTATACCGTCCCAGGAAATTTACCAAGATGGCCAAGATCGTACCGGATGAGCCCATGGGGCGGATCAGAAGATCCCCATATATCAAGACGCAACAGGAGCTGGATGAGTTCGTTCAATGGCGCAAAAAAATCAGAATTCAAGGTCGTCAGAGGTATGTTACAGGTTCCTTCAATACACCAAATTAATTAACTTTTTTGGGGAAGACTGGATCACCGATAAAGACTCTGCCCCTTGGTTCTTTCCTTCCATCAACCGCTTTCTCTCCAAGATGCCTGACGATGACTGGTATCTCACCCCTGGCGACACCAACCTCAATGAGAGTGCCCACCCGTACACGAACCAACATACCGGGACAAATCTTTCCCTTCTTGAGGCAATCGACAGGTAAGCACGGTGTTGCTGAGGAAGAATCACCATTAAATTGCTGTGACAGTGCATATGAGCTTGAGGTACAGGTGGAAGCGAAACTGCGCCAAATTGAGCAGAGTGGAATTCTCATGAATCGCCGCAACACCAAAACACACCGTGACCGCAGCAACGCCGCACGGCGAGCATCACATCACCGACAGGCTGTTGAGCGCGTAGAGGCCCGCACCGAGCTTGAAGACATCGATGATGCCATCGAGCGCTCCACTACTCAGACGCGGGAGCTTCGGGAACAGAAGAAACTGCTTAAGAGCTTGACCGGGGTGAAAAAGACAAAGCGGAAAGGGGAGAAAGTCAAGGAGACACTCCCTGATGCCGACGAACTTGCCGGACTCACCGAAACCGACTCAGCCCAAACTCCAGCATTGTCCCAACCTTTTCTTCCCCCGACGCTGCACATCAGCCACGAAGTCTTGAATGTCGAGGTTCAACTTGATCGAGATCTGGAACCAGTGTTCCCGACTCAATACGAAGAGTCTTCGCTACCGTTGTTTAGCGATATTAGCAATTACACGCTGTAGTCGTTCGTACCTAAAAACATCTCCAGTTTACCTCCAGTGATCGATAAGGACGTGGTTGAGGCCAGAGATGTACTTGGAGTGTATCTTGAGGTGACTGACTGAGTGGAGGTTCCAGAGATGAGCAAGGGTGGTGTGCAAGTAAGTAGGATGTCGAGGGAAAGGATGCGCTGGCATGGCCTGCACAGCCATGTCAACTGACGTCATAGATTGACGTGGCAGTGCTGATCTTTAGATTAGGGCAGGCAGGCGCGCAAAGGGCGGGAAGCGTGACAGAGCTCAGTAGAGGTGGAAGTCGCGGGTGGAAGTGACTGCACTTCCACCAGCATGCTTCCACTTCCACTGAGAGCGCTGAGTGGAAGTGGAAGTGACTTCCACTTCCACTACTTTGGTCATTGCTCCTCAGCGCTCTCGGATAACTATTAACCTCGCCAATTTTGAACGGGCTGACCCTCATTCCGCAGCCTGCCGCATTAATTATATAAGGGTCGAAAACACTGTACTTATATCTGTATTCAATTTACTTGCCATGCTCATCATTGAAGTCACTTTTGTCACCTTGCTCGCTGCGACCCTGGGGTCTTGTTACCCACACTCAAAACATTCTCCTCCTATGACAATCGAGGAGGGGTTGGATCACTTCACATCGAGATGCTTGACTCGACACAACTTACTAGGGATTCGAGATGTCCCAAAGCTCGCAAAGATTGCCATAACGAACGTCCGTGTCTTTAATGGCGAGAAACTCTTCCCGCTCGGAACCGTCTTCATCGACGGCAAGCACATCATCGCGTATGCCGAAGGAGCGGAGGTCGTGGACGGTAACGGTGGCACTCTGGTTCCTGGGCTCATCGACGCCCACAACCATCTGGTGTCTGTCAACGATTTGGAGGCATTAGCGTTAGTGCTGTCCACATATGATATTAATACGAAATTTTGCATATCATATTACACTGCCAGCAAACAATTGGGCCCAACGCAATCCGGGCCTATTATGGCCTCACATCGGCATTTTAATCTAATCTCTGAAGTAATCGCCACGGAATTTGTGCTGCCATCAGCCCGAACACATGCATGAAGGACATATATGAATACTTAGTTCTGGTCTTTGTCGTTCTTTCATTCCTTCTCTCACTGTGCATCCCCTTGTCTGAAGCCTCTTTCATGCCAAAATATACTCTTTTGCACCTCAAAGTCACCTGGAAAATATTGAGACACTCTGTTCTTGCAAATTCAGGAACCCCTTATCAGGCTTTTTGACCCAGTGATTGGTTCATGAACTACATGACACACGAAAGCTAAAGAACTTTACTTTATAGCTGATGCATCATTTGTTCGGAAAGGAGACACGGCCGAACTGCCGAAAGCGGCTAAGCCAGGAAACAAAAAATCCAGATTGGGGGGTTGAACCAACAATCCTGTAGTGATGATGAACCACATCACCAGACATAACACTGGAGCAAATGAACTTGACTAAGTATGCATCCTGAACATTGTGTACTGTTCCTGCCAACTCGCAAAAAACTCGGGCTGTTCGATGAGTTTCACCTACAGATTTTGAACTCAATACGGAAATCTGACCTGAAAACATTGAAACGTGTTGAGGAAACAACCTGATTAATCGTTTGAAGACACGGTCTGGCTCGTTGGGATTGTAATTGGATGTGAGCAGGCCATGATCCAGAATAGTTGACAGCGACCGTTTTAGAATTGATTGATTGATGTGACGTAGGACAATGAAAACCTAAACGTGAGGTCGGTGTCAGGCCCTATTAGGCCTAAGGCTGGATAAAAATATGAGTATATTAGAATATAATCCATTATAATCCTAAAATTATGATTAAATATTGGCGGGGCATAATTTTAGGCTCTGAGATTATCAGCCATTACATTATGTTACAGTATGATTATATTACGATATAGCCGCAGTATTTAATCATAATATTAAGGCCCATCTGGGGCGATTTTATCGAGAATTCAGCGCCATATAATGGTTTATGTTCCTTCCAGTGCAACAGAGTAAGTTGATACACTGAAACGATGCTAACAGACTTATGACAAGCCAATTTCAGCCCATGTTTGATATTGTTTAGCCCCAAAATTTGGGGTGAATTTGACATATGGACATTCAAAATCATGGGAATATGTTGAACCTTGAATGAAAATTGGTTTTGAATGTGTCTAGCACCCATCTCGACTCGACCAACATTCAGATTTGAAAGCATTGTGGGCCCATGCAAACCAAAATGTGTGATGGTGCCAAGCTGAGGTGACAGCAAGGTTGAAAGAGCATACTTATGTTATCAAACCAGAAACAATGGCTCTAGGGAGGTTTTCGAATACCTTGAAGGTGGGAAGCCAGAGAAATTTTCAGATAGCAGAAAATTTAGATTAAATACAATTAAATACGATTAAATTAAGATTATAATACATTACGATACCCTTATGATTAAGTATGGGCTCAAACCTTAAGATTATATTATGATTACAGTACATTATGGCCGGAGGGTGTATTTAATCATAATGTTCCAGCCTTAATTAGGCCCCAATTGCGTCGGGCCCAATTGGTTGCCGGCAGTGTTATATCAATATCATATCATAGGGTCCGAGGCCATATCATATCCGTATTATATTATCTGTGTATGTATTAATCCGTATTATAATATATTATCAATATATTAATAATATACTTCTACCACTTTCAGTATGCCAAATCCCTCTTGGGGATCAGAAGAGACTTGATAAATGTTCACTTTCAACACTTTATGAATCACGTTGGGATCAAAACAGCGAAATCAGTGCAATTTGAACCTCTCTGCAGAGTCGGAACTGCTTTTGATGCCGGTTTGGACTCGGATCACTCTCGGCACTAGCAACCCACAAGATCCCGGTTAGTAAGTCAAGCTTTGGTTGTTGATTCAAGATGATTTAATATTGTTCCAAATTTCTGGATGAGAAGCTGAGGAAACAGAAGCTCCAATGTAACATATACAGTACCATAATATAATATTAATATAGCAAGTGCTGTATCATATTATATCAATATCATATCGTAGTATATTTTCTTGTATCAATATTATCCTCGCTGTCCTGGACTGTATCATATCTGTATTATCGTTAATATATTACAGCTCTTTGCGGAACTCTAGGCGGGGCCGATTTTTTTCCATTTCGGGCTGTTTTTGATCGTTTTTCTTATTTCCCTTCCTGCGGCCTCAGCTCTTCACGGATCGCCTCAGTTTCTTCGGAAATAGATTCCTGGAGTAAATCCATGTCTAGTGATGTTCTCGGAAATTTTATTTACGTCATTTACATCTTGTAATATGAGATCAGGCTGTTTTGATGTCGGCAGCCCCTAGCTCGGGGACGGTGCCCTCAGTGTTTCTCATACGTGTACTGAGAACCAATATTACCATTATAACGAGCGTGATGTGTTTCGATTTTGGCTTATACCCTCAGAAACAGCAGAAATTAGCATTCTTGCATCAGAATTCACCTTTGTGCACAGTAGGCAGAACTTGGCTGTTCCTTCGTGCCCTATGTGTAGATCTTTTTACTTCCGGAATCTAGCCAATGGACTGACTCGCTAAAGAGGGTGATGTCGCCACTTTTCTTTATTTTCGATGTATGCGTCGTCGCGACGCGTTTTAAAATGATGTGAATGTCACAATCACGTGTAACATGTAACACACTGCTGTTTTGAAACACATCCCGAGAACCCATATATGAAAAATGAAGAAAAGCGGCTACATGACCCCCTTCCGAGAGTGAATGTGTTTTCTATGCTCTGATAGTAGAAATATCCATGCATAGGGCATGAGGGAACAACTGAGTTCTGCTTGCCTTCCAAATCCATGATTCTGCCGGAATAACACTGGTTTGCCACATACCTGGGTGAATTATTACAAATCCGACAACATCACGCTCTTGAGACGTCCTATATCGGTGCCAGTAACCCTTTAAAGTGCCGCTAAGGTCACCGTCCCCGAGTGAGGGGCTGCCAACGTCAAAACAGCCTGATCTCATATTACAAGATGTAAATGATGTAAATAAAATTTTCGAGAACATCACTAGACGTGAATTTACTCTGAGAATCCATTTTCGAAGAAATTGAGGTGATCCGTGAAGAACTGAGGCCGCAGGAAGGGAAATAAGAAAAACGATCAAAAACAGCCCGAAATGGAAAAAATTCGGCCCCGCCTAGAGTTCCGCAAAGAGCTGTAATAATATATTATTTTGTATTATATTAATGGACAGCACTAATTAGCGTCATACGGTGTGACATTAGGCTAGACCAGGCAACTATGAATGCGCTCGTGGATGCTGCTCATGCCAGGAATGTATGCGTCGCATGCCATGCGGCTGACTACTCTGCTGTGGATAGGGCGCTGACTGCGCACGCCGACCAGGCGCACCACGCACCACAGGATATCCCCCTCGATTCGGCACTCATCGCCCGTTTTGTCACGCAGAAGACCGTTTCCGTTCCCACACTCTGAGCCTTCCAAGAGCATATCACCGCAGGACAGGCCCCGCCTAGGGCTGCCGCCCGTTACCGTGGCACGGGTGCTGTGCCCGTTCCGTCGATGATTTCCTGACCTCAACCACGGCACGGGTACGGCACAGGTTACAGCCACTACGGGCCGTCGATACACGGCCGTTGCACGGGTACGCCATCCAGGGAGCGCAATTATTGGTTTTGGTGGTAAAATTCGTCTTCTGGTTTGTATATCACAATTCTTCTATGCAATTAGGGCTCACCTCACTCCCCAGTGCCACATTCGCAGAGTCGAACAAAGCGGCGGGAACTTCCGGGCGTGATGTCGGAGTTCGAATTTTGTCCGCACCACCTCGGTTTTGTTCGCTCCTCCAAGCAAGCTGGCTCTTTAACATAAAACATACTCAAGGACACTTATTTCACCATTTTCTAGAGCTTTCAGCACTTCAATGATCTCGTTCTGACTATGTTTGGAACAATATTGATGAACTTCGGGATCTCTAGTTTCATGAAGGTTTCTGTCAAGGCTTCAGCACCTAAAATTCAATGTACAAAGCAGCACCTACAAAAAGCTTGGAAACCACCTGTGGACACGGACGTCACGGCCGTGCCGTTGACCGTGCCGTCCCGTTCAAGATTTTTAGAGGTCTTCAACGGCCGTGTCTCACACGGCCCGTGCCGTAGATCACCCGTAGATTCGATAGCCGTTGCCGTCACGGGCACGGGTGGCAGCCCCAACCGCCTAGCGTGTACGGTGTAGTGTAGCAAACATAAGCGTCAATCGACTATATCAGGCGTCGGTGCCAATCCTGGCCGGCACGGACTGCATTCCTGGGACGTTCGGCCTGGCTTTGCTATAAAAGCTTTCTTCACTGAATTTTACGTGGTCCATGCACGGTGATCGAACACCGTACTTTTACCGTTTCGTACTCCGTACATTTTGGTTGCCGAGGTTAGCCGAGGTGTGCCAACAATCCCGCGGTTCAAAACGGATCAATAGGGAACGCAGAAAATACAACCTCGAATGCCTGGGTCGCATAAAACATTCAAGACACATTTGAGCACATACATCTCACTTTGATCTACCTCTATTGCTCTTTCGGTCCTGAATCACCCCTGTATTTAGTATTTATGCTATTATTGCTCTCGGGACTTCAAAACAGCCAATACAACGTGAAAACATTTCCCGTGTGTTTCAAAATTGACACACAAGCTCCTCTACATATAGTAAATGTAATAGAACAATATTCCGAGACCACAATCCCACAAAAAGCAGGTGCTGTGAGAATTTGAACTTCCTATCAAAATGATCCGACCTCGGCAAGCAATCGGCAAGTGTTGCATTGAGTTTGATGGCCGAAGAGATAAACCACCGTACCCTTGGTTGAGCACAATGAACCAGGAGCAGTTGAAAATGGGCACGGTATGGGACCACATACCACAATTTTGTGCTACGAGGAGACTGCACGAAGCACGAAGTTGAGCACGAACATGGTCCAGGATGCACGATTTGAGGTACGTTGTACGTACACAAAGTACGATGTAACAGGCACGGTATTATTCAGTGATAAATACTGTCATACTTTGCATAACGAGCTTGAAAATCTCGTCGGCGCGGGGCTGTCAACGGTAGACGTGCTGCGCTCAACAACGATGTTGGCTGCTCAGCACAATTTGCTCTTTGATCGTGGCGTCATTGCGCTGGGTATGCGGGCGGATCTGCTCCTGATATCCGGCGATCCCATTGCAAATATTTCGGCGACGCGCAATATACAGAGGGTGTGGATTACGGGAATCGAGTACTGTACAGTTTCGATCAATTCGAATCGAACTCGGAATTTTTGATACAATTAAAATCTGAAAGAAATCCGACAAATCGAGATCAATAAAAAAAAGTGGGTGTGACGCGTGACTTCGAATTGAATGAAACTGTACAGTACAAGGGCGTTGCGATGAACTGATGTCCAGGTCCCTGACGGTTGCGAGTCTCTGAGAAATAGTGCTGAAAACCGTGGCTTCTTATTACACTCAGCAATATTCATGTGTGCGCACCGCAATTTCTTTCTCCTTTGATCTTTTCTGTGGTGAATCTTGAGGTTGGTGAGCAAGGTCAGCTTTGCACTGCCACATTTCTCCCCTGATCCCATCAATGATGATCGATCGACCGGCCCTAGAGGCACGAGCGTGTAGAGAGCGTCTGTCTACGAGAGACTAGACCGGCCCGCTCATGTGATCTTATCGCTTGCTTTCCTCCATGACCCAACTAGAATTGCAAGTTGACGGTGATCCACCAGCCTTCGGGCATTCTATGCTCAAGTACTTCGCATTCGATCCGAACTATGTAAACCTCAACCACGGTTCGTGTCTGATTCTCATCTCCGCGTAAGATTCACCAATAAACCGCACTGCAGGGGCCTATGGGTCGCTTCCCCTACCGGTCCTAGCAGCCTGTAATAAATTAACCATGCAAGTCGAGTCGAACCCCGACCTTTTCGTGCGCGTTGACCAAACGGAACTCATCACGAAATGTCGTGCCCAAATCTCGAAATTTGTGGGAGCGAAGATAAACGAGATCGTGCTGGTTCGGAATACGAGCCACGGGCTTAATACCATCATGCGCTCGTTTGAGTGGAACGCTGGGGATGTAATCGTTACATGTACGGAGCCAGATTAAGGCATGTTTATCTTATTTCTGACTTACTTACAGGCACTACCACGTACGATGCGATGAAGGGTCTTGCGCGTTTTCTACACGATGGGCCGGGACACCCTCAAGTCTCTCAATTCGTGATTCAGTGGCCCACGTCTCACGCGGCCATCGTCGCTCGGTACCGTGCTCACCTGCACTCGATCCCCCGCCACGCTGGACAGAAGGTGGTTGCGATGATTGATTCTATCACATCCACTCCCGGCGCCTTAATGCCCTGGCAAGCGCTTGTGCAAGTCTGCAAAGAGGCGGGTGTCTACAGCGTTGTCGACGGCGCTCACTCTATCGGGCAAGAAATGAACATTGATCTGGGGAAGGCCGACCCCGATTTTTGGGTTTCTAATTGTCACAAATGGCTCTTCGCCAAGCGAGGATGTGCGGTGATGTTCGTCGCTGAAAGGTTAGTGTTCTCCTCTTTCACGGTTCATGTGCCTTACTTACTGCGGTAACCCAGAAACCAGCACATTGTCAAGTCTTCTTTCCCCACCTCGAAGGTGTACATTTCGCCCTCCGATCGCGCATTCCCGGCTCAGAGCTTCATTGAGCAGTATAACTGTGAGTCTTTCCTATTTCCCGCTGACATACCAATTGGCCTACTCTCAGGGAACGGCACTATTGACTTCGTGCCCCCGCTGAGCATCACCGCCGGCGCGTCTTCTCTGCCCTTGCGGCTTATACTTCATTAATCATTTTTTTTCCCTTTTCGACAACAGCGTTGGAATTACGCCAGTGGCTGGGCGGTGAGGACGCAATCAACAGCTACTGCCACGATATGGCGATGCGTGGTGGCGCGCACCTCGCGTCCCTCTTTGGCACCCGCGTCATGGACGAAACCGGCGAGTTCACTTGTAACATGGTATGTTGCGTTTATCCTTAGTGACCCGCGTCTGTACATTTCCGGCTCTGCAGGTGAACGTGCAAATCCCGCTCCCGCCGGACGTGCGGCCTTCAGAGGAAATCGACGACCTGTTATACCAGAAGATGCTTGCACCGACGAACCGTAAGACCATAGTGAGCGCGGGCGTGTTTTTCCACAATGGCGCCTGGTGGGCACGGTGCAGCGCGCAGATATGGACCGAGGTGCGTCGTGGCGTGTTTCTGACTCCGTTATCGATGTGCTTATGGAGGGTACGTGTAGTTGAGCGATTTCGAGCTGCTGGGGAGTGTGTTGACGGAGATCTGCCGGGAGGTCGTGCACGAGCTGCAAGCTTGAGGATTGCGCTGCTATGGACCTCGGAAACATCGTGAAATAAATTTCACCCAGTCTCTATAAATTACTTTGTATCCTGTGCTGACAAATTCGTTGTTTCTTTCAGATCAATGAACTGTTTCCCCCAGTCTGAATTGATTTCCCCCGTTTCCAGTATTATATTTCGAATAGCAGTCTCTTCCGGAACGCTTTCACCCCACTATTTGAAACTTGTTGTTCAATTAAATCTACACCCATTTCCCGAGAAGTCCCATAATACCGCACCCAGAAAGAATCCAGAGAACTGCCATTACCAATTGCTTCACAGGCCCGTTCATCAACTCATCGTTGAACAGGATCTCGCGTCCAAGGAGCTGCTCAGTCAAATGATTCAGAATGGATTGCACCTTCAACACCGTACGTACGTACCTCCACGAGAGCCGTATACATCAGGATCCCGGAGCTGAGTGAGTCGAGAACGCCCTCAATAACCAGCGCTCCGGGATCGTCCGCATTGTACCTTGCGTGCATAGCAAGTCCCACCGCCATACCAAGCGGCGTGCTCAGCCCGAACACCACAGCGCCAATGATCGGGAGATGGATGTACCGCGAAGGGACACGCACGCTCGCAAGCCGTGAGCCGATTCCCAGGCCCTCGAACACCTCTGCAGCAGCATGTCTGGATTTAATATTTGATGGCTAATGAATATATGAAATGGAAGGACGTACGGTGGGCTACAAGCACTGTGAAGAGGACTTTGAACTTGACGGAAACGGCGAGGGTGAGCCCGATGAGGACGCTGACGGAATATATCTCGGCGTACACTTTTCGGGGTCGTGTATAAGGTACGCACCTATGTAGGATGGCGCCGAACTCGAGGATCGAGATGCTGATGACGCTGGCGATAGCGTGCTCAGATGCAGTTTGATCATTATTTCCCCCAGCGCGTTCAATTTCGGCGGAGGCGGATTTGCCCACGCACAGATCTAAAACCCGTGAGTCGACGCAGTCTTGTATGCAGATAAAAATATCGATGGAGGAGAATAGATTGAAAGAGTCAGTACTAGCCGACGTAAAATGATGTCACAGTACAAACCTGGCTGACCTTCAGTCTTTGTCCGCTGACGAGCCCCACAGCTCACCGACACGACCTCAATCACGAAGATGCCCAGGATACTAGACAAACAAAGGCCGAGCGCGTACGGCTGAAGAATTTAATATCAATTATGGATTGTATAACGAACCGCACGCACATATTTACGCCACCCAGGGGACAAGCACGGGTTACCGAGCGCCTCGATGCCTGGCGCGAGTAGGTGGATGAAGGCGGTCCCGAGCTGCGGCATGAAAACATGAGGCTTTGTGGGTTGTACCTCAGGCGCCTGCGCACTTACGATGATTCCGGATCCGAAGTGTTTCGCAAAGCTATGGCAGGGAGACAACAATATTATAGTATTCTCACGACAGGACGTGGAAAGTCTCACTTGAGCCATCCTTGAGACACTTTGCGTATGCCAAAGCGCCCTTGAGCGTGCCGTACGAGTAGTATCGGCAACAGACCGCCGACCATGGAGCTGACGAGGATGATGAAGAGCGCCGCGACGCGCAATCCGAGGTCAGACACATGAGAGTCTGAGTCTTGATTGAAGAGGCAACTTGGCTCCGCAGCGGACGAGTGCGATGGTGCAGCGATAGCTGTCGACATGATGGGGCAAGCACTGGGGGTAAAGCGGATGGCGCAGGAAAGCAGGCTCTTAGAAAGGCAAATGGTTGACTGTAGATGACTGTGCTTTAGGAGTAACTACCAATTCAGAAGCACCATTAGCATGCTGCACTTGGTCTGTCCGCAGGTCATGGCTCCCAGGAAGGCGATCGTAATGCGAGAAGAGCCGAGAAGCGTCATTGAAGGGCCAAGCGCGGCTAAGGGGATTACGTTGAAGTGGATGCGATGTATGATTGCGAGCAAAATGTAGGGTTTTGGAAATATCCAAGAACTCGAAGGCGCAGAGTTGGAATACTGTTGGAGGAATATAATGACACTTGGCGTAAGTACTGACTCGTAGTATTTGAGTGCATAAGAACCGTTAGGTTCTCGTCAATGGCCTATCCAATGGCCTATATGAGGCTTGAAGACGAAACTATGAACAAAAGTAGGCGTAGGCGTCAAAACACAGAGAGGACGCTAACGTTGATGTAGGCGCGAGACAAGTACAAGTGTGGCAGTGCAGTCATCACTACGCCGGAACATGCCGAGACAAGCTACTTGCCGACTCAACGGCTTGACGTGGTGACACGGCCGGTGTGTCCTGGACGCTCATGACCGCGAGCAAATTGCGGACACGCCTTCAGCACATCGATGCTGAAATTGCGCGGCTTGAGCTTTCTCTGCAGTCGCTTCAAGAGGCGAGAACCAGCGTGCTAGAAGAGCTCAGGCTTCTGGGAGAGCCCAGCTCAGAGCCCATTGACATTAGCTCGCTCCGAGTGGCTTACTATCCAGTCTTATCACTTCCATTCGAAATCACATCTCAAATCTTCCTCCATTGTCTCCCAGAGGATATCCGCCCTTACCCGTCGTTGGACGACGCTCCTCTTGTCTTGACCCGCGTCTGTCGCGACTGGCGCACAGTTGCAATATCCACGTCCACCCTCTGGGACCAAGTGTCCATCGAACTCGACTCTGACGACAACCCTGGACATATCGATTCAAAATGGGTTGCCCTTTTGGATCTCTGGCTTCAGAGATCGCACCCTCAGCCTCTTTCCCTCACCGTCAGCAACAGGAGCTACACAAAGCCTGACGAGACGTTATTAGCTGTCCTCGATCGCCACTCCCGGCGGTGCCGCAATATCACTATTAAACTCCCCTTCCACCAATTCTCCCGCCTCGAAGAGCACGCGTCCCTGCCGTGGCTCGAGAAGCTCACCCTCTCCGCTCACGGCGCGCCCAATATCATCAACCCCATTTCCACGTTTCGACACGCCCCGATGCTGCGGCACGTCTGTTTCGAAGCTGGAATAGTTCCGTCTGAGGTCAATCTACCCTGGACTCAGCTAACCAGCGTAGAATTCTACGGCGCCCGCGCAGACGACTGTCTCGAGCTCCTCGAGCTCACTCCGAACATCGTCAACTGCGTGTTCGACGTCCAGTATGATTCGCACGCCGTGGCTCTCGGATCCCCTCTCAAGGACCTGCGCTCCTTCACCTTCTCCGGTCCAGCGGGCTGGGGCCTCCTCCGATACATCGCGATGCCCACGCTTCAAACGCTCGACCTCTCCCGATGTCCCCTAGATCCCCGGAACATCGCGCAGATAATCAACTTTGTGCGGCGCTCCGAGTGTCAGCTCCGCAGCCTGCGAATCTACGTCCGCAGCGCCGTCGTCGCTCAGACCATCTGGCTCCTACGCTTCTTGTCCTCGCTCACAGCCGTAGACCTGATTCTCGCCGGCGCAGACACAGGCACCACCATCTTTGAGGAGTTTTTGAAATCTACATCCGGAGAAAAAAGGACCTTTCTCTTCGGAGTAGACACGGGCACCACCACCATCTTTCAGGAGAGTGTCAAATCCGGAGACAGCAGCAGGATCATCCTTCCCCGTGTCGAAACAATTTCGGTGCATTGTATCCACGACGATAACCACGAGCTCGTCGAGCTTATGTTCGACGTCATCACGGATGCGCTTCAGAGCCGCGAGGGCGCCGTGAATTCGTTCGCTCTGTCGCTGGACGGAGACACCCCAGCGCCTGGCCCGGAAACCCGACAGCGATGGCAAGAGCTTTCGGACAAGGGTATGCGGATGCGTGTCGAAAACTCTCGTGAGCGGTGGATTTAGCGGGTCTGTACGGTTTTTCGCCTTCGACGCTTGCTCGCTCAGATTCTCCAAGATTTTGGAGAGATGGCGGAATGACCTCGATTATTTATGCAACCAGTTGTCCAACGCGGACTTAAAAAATTGCTGGATGGACGGTCGTTGATTTGTGCATGAGGAGGACCAAAAATACAATTACAGAGTCAAGGATAGTGGTGCCAGGTGTAAGCGGCAGGTAAATCAGGAGAAGGTAGGACGGAACCAGTCTTGGTTCGCATCGTCATCCGGTACAACACAATCCCACAGTTGAATCTACCCGCCAGCATACATGAATCATCATCCCACCGCACATCGCACAGCAACCCCACGCACCTGGTTGTTATCAACCGCCGCCCCATTCGTCAGATCAACACACTTCCCCGTCCCGTTCCACTCGATCTGCGACAGTCCCGCGTCGAGCCGGACCTGGAAGAGCTGGTTCGTGTCTCCCGGCGTGCACGTCCAGATCTGCAGCTTCACCCCATTGGCGGTCGATCCGTTTGGTACATCGAGACATTTGCCGTCGAATGTCTGGATCTGCCCGACGAGCGGGTAGACGGGGACGGTCCAGGTGATGTTGCCTTGCGGGAAAGTCGTGTGGAAGTCTGAGTTGAAGCACGAGACGAGGGAGACTTGCGCGCCGTCTGCGTTTGAGGCTGCGGCGATGCAGTAGGGGCCGCCTCCACTTGCAGACGCTGTTGTGCGCGAGGTCAAGTGTAGGATCAAACATTAATTAGGATTCTCACCGGCTCCGCCCGCCACATGAACGGTTCTGCGAAATAATGAGTTCTAGTCGAGGACAAGCTTGATTATTGGTAGGACTCACTCCGCCGACCCGGGATTCGGCGCACCGACCCATTTCTGGTTGGAGTTGCTCCCGTCGCAGGTCCAAATCTGCAGCACATTCCCGTCAGAAATCGCTCCATTCGTTAAATCTATGCATTTATTTGTGCCGCTCCATTGGAAGGTCGAGTCGGTCAGGGAGATCCACTGCTGGTTCGTGTTCCCCGTTGTGCAAGTCCAGACTTGCAGCGGTGTGCCATTTTGGTCGGCCCCGCCGGTCACGTCGACGCACTGATTTTCAACGGAAGAGAGTCAGGCGTGTTGAGAAGAAACTCCGGATCGGAAGGCCACGCACCTTGTCTCCGAAAACCTCGATTTGCTGAGGGCCAGCTGCACTTTGCGCGGTGAAGAACGAGAGGTCCCAGTCGAGGTTGCTGACGTTTTCGGTGGCGCAGTTGTGAACGATGAGAGGCTGGGCGTCTGCATTCTCCGCTGCGCCGATACAGCCTTGGATCCCTGCGTTCGCGACTATTTTATGGACGATCGAGCGCTTAACTTCGGGATCTCGATGGATGAAGCGTACATACACGCGGGGTTCAAGCTCTGAATCTGCACCGACGCCACTGGGAGAGAAAGGCCCAGGAGGAGGAAGAGAGCAGAACGAAGCATGTAGTGGGAAGATGAAAGGATGCCTGGGTGAGTAAAATTAGCACTACCGAAAATCTTGCGAAAATCATTGATCGCATAAGTTGGATCGTACCTGGCGTGTTTAAAATTGGAATACTACATCCTGCAGGTGTTGTTCAATTCCACAGGCTGATCGTCGAACTTGGGATCCCTTTGAAGAACCTGGTTCTTTTATTACGATTTTTGAGTGCTTTCGCCGATCTCTCGGAATTTTGTTGATCGAATCAAGATCGAGCAATCCGGTCAATCGGCTTCAATCGGCTGTCAATGACGTAGCACCTGGGAATTCAACTTAGAATTGCTGGAAGCCTTTCGCTCTCCTCATTTTACTGCTTTCTTCCCTGTGCTTTCAAAATCACGGTGTAGTCAGCCCCGTTTGCCAAAATATTGAAATGTTTCTATTCTTATATAAATTTAAATATAGCGCGACGCGACATTGACGCGACGCGCCGATAGTACGGATCATTTTCGCTTACCTCTTGTGCACAACCCCTCCACGTCCACCACCGATTCCTCGCTGGGACGATTGTACGCCTGCGCAACTCAAGAACCAAGTCTGTCTTATGTATACCGCCGGATATTCTTGTTTTCAAAGATCTCAACCTCTGCTGCAGCCTCGAGAGTCGATAGGAACTCAGGCTCGCGACTGAGCTCGGGGTGCTTGCGGGCTTCAGCTAGAAGGGCGCAATCTCTCTACTGACTCCGTGCCTGGAGGCCATATGCGGAACCTTGCACCAAATCTTGCTAATTTTGTCGACACACCTCCACTATACTCACGGATCTTTGCCCCAATAACGGTATCAAGACCAGGATGACGATTGTATGATATGTATGACCTAGCCCTCATCGTCTTATAGGTTTCTCTTAAAAGGCAGGCATTTCCATTCGATGACTTCACACTTTCCGTCTTTTGATTCCGTCCGATCAGATCATGTCGGACGACGCTCCAACATCTCACTCTCCCTCTGAGTCCGTTTCGCGTACTCGCTCGCCCGAGCCGCAGCCAGAGATGGAACAGCAACAGCAGCCATCGTCCCGGAGGCGCGAGAGACGCCGTACGCGCGAGAGGAAACCACAACCGCAGGACCAACAGTCGCAGTTGCAACCACAGCCCCCACAGACGAATCAGATGACCCAACAGGCTCCTCAAGCCGCTCAAGGCCAAGGAGGCGGCAAAAAAGAAGCGTTGAAGTTGCGCCTTGATCTGAACCTCGACGTCGATGTTCAAATCAAGGCACGCGTGCATGGCGATGTTACGCTCTCTCTGCTGTGAATGCTTTTCCTTCCTTCCAGCCTGGCATTGTAAATTGATTGGGAATTCGGAGTTCATAGGAATTGAAATGCGGACTCGATTCTAATGATTATACCCTCCTTCCGCTATACTGTACGTTCGCGGACTTGATGCGATACGAGTGATGTACCTTAACGACTCCGATTTGAAATTATTCTTCCGCGGCCCCCAGATCTGCAGATCCAGCTGTAGGATGGCGCCGTAACTATGGTTTTCAGTGGAGTTCAGCTGCCAATTAGGTGGGCCAGTGTATTTACTGGCTGACGTCACTGAGCGAAAATGTCCATGATGAGATTAGATTCCTCAACGAATACCCCCGCGCGAACCACGATAATGAGTGGGCAAACAGCAAGGAAGAAGACCTGATGGTACACACAATTACTTGATAAATTCAAATTGTAAGCGTGAGGATGATCCTTGTTCGATTCAGGGCCAAGTCATTGGGAGATTCTACGTTCTTTCTTTTCTTTCGCTTCGCTTTGTCGACTTTCCTCGAGTTTTAGAAGTTGAAAACTCCTATGTAATCGTACGGATGTATCTAATGGCTGACATCGAGTTGGGGTGCATAATGAGATTAAGTAAGCATCCTATTCCTAATTTGTTCTGAATACAGGCTGCCACACGATTCGAATCGCGATACTGAATGGTAAATAGACAAGAATAAGACCTGATGGTACACGCACTTGCTTTACTTGATAAACTATAAACGCGACGATGATGAGTCCTTGTTCGATTCAGGGCCAGATCATGACAGGCATTGCTTGATTTTTTCCCCCGCATTTATTACTTTCCCGGAGTTTTCGAAGTTGAGACTCCTGGTGAAGGATGTACTAGTTGGTTGGCGGATGTGCATTCACTGGTGTTGAAGGGCTCCGAACGCAACAAAACCCATGGTCCCAGTGACCAACTCGCGAACGCTTTCGCGATCGAGGAGGAAATTGAATTATCAGTCCGCGCAGACTTGGAGGCTATGTACATATACTAAACCACCTGATTGTGCCCGTTCCTCAAGAATTCGCCGAATGGGCAGTAGTTATATGGTGAGTTATGCGCAGCGCAGATGGAACTCTCGATGCATAAGAGCTTCTGGCACTCAAGAAGCCTGAGAGGAAGGTAAATGTCCTAAGAACATGATCAGCTGAGTCGAAACAAATGCGACGAGGGAAATGGATGCGAACTTTTAAGCAATATACGGCAAGTTTCTTTCGCGTTTCTGGTCCGCCAGCTTGAAGGGCGTTGATCTCCGTGAATTTAACGTCTTCTTTTTCCTCGCCGAGGAATTCCAAGGAAACGGTGTTCAAGTCGCATCTCGGCCCGCCATCCGAGGTGCGCTTGGTCGTTGTCCGCTCCATGTCGCCTTCCTGGAAGTACTGCAAAGTATCGAGTTGAAGACGACCCGCTAAGATGGGGGCCACGCCCCATCGTTTGTTGGCAGGAGGCCGCTCGGCCGTTGCACGCACGCCTCATTATTCATTCAAGTTAGGAAGGAGGAGTCGGACTGCATCAGCAAGATTGCAAATCACGCGTGATCTTTTGCTCGCGTGCTCGCGCGGCAAGTCCTTTTTGCACCTTTCTGGGCCTTTCCGGAGGTCAATTTTGTGCCCACCGGTACCCAGGTGAACTCCACAGCACTTGACCTCAAGTCCCATAAAGTCTATCGAGGCCAATCGACTGCCAGGTCGAGATTTCAATATCCAAAAAAGGAAATTTTGGCAGCTCGCGTGGGATTTCCAGACATAGCTCGTGATCGCGCGTCCGCGCAATCTTTGATGTCTTGTACGCGCGCGCACGCGCGCGTACGAGCGCGTGCGAGCAAAATGTATAAATCCCGATGTGGTGTGGACGAACCTCTGAGCCGTCCAAGATACGGAAACTGTTTCAACCCGAGAACTTCGGACCGAAGTATGAGATGAGGGAAGTCGAATCTGCCGATGTTGTGCCCGATGATCAGGTCTGGGTCATTTTGTACGACGAAATCTCGCCATGCGAGGAGCATCGTTGGTTCGTCGGCGAAGCACTTGACTTCGGCGCCATCGATTGCGAAGCAGGTGTCGAGAGTGAATATGCATCGGTAGTACGGGGTCCGTGCTCCTAGGGAGCGTTGTCAGTTGCTACTTCGAAAGAAATTGCGTTGGAGATAATCGTCACCTTTGATCGCGAGCATATTTCCGATCTGGATGATGGGCTCGCGGTCGTAACGTGGCATCATCTTGATGTTAGGAGGTATCGTCGCTTCGATGTCGAAGCTGAGGATATGCAGCGGAGCGAACTTGCCCCAGCCTGGTTCTTCCAGGGGATGGAAGATTATATCCTTGTGCCTGTGGCCAATGTGAAATTAGTCTTGAACACGACAGACACATTGAACGTACTGTGCGGCGAATTCCTTTTGGTTGTAGGATAGCTTTCGAGAGGCCTTGACTGGCTTGAACTTCGAGACGGGAATTTCCATCCAACTCATCGCTTTTATCTAAGCAATACTTAGTGGTGTGAGCAACGTTCGGAAGTTGACAACGAAGCGCGACCTCGTAGTGCAGCAGGAACCCATCAACGGGATCAAGCATCCGCCAATGTCGATGTAGATTGGACTCGACATGGACGAGTATTCTGTCTCCTTCCTAACCGCCAGTTCATCCAAGGGAGAACATGCACCATGACTCAGAGCGCACTCACCTTGGTTACGCCAAAGATCAGAACCGTTGGGATATCCGAGTCTTGGTTCGGCTGAATGTCAACGTATTGGAAGACTGGTCGTGGATGAGTGTGATGAAAGAGATAACCGCCGTGAATTGGCAACACACCCAAGGCTTTGTTAAGTAAGTTTGGGGTGCCGGTCGAGGGTGAAGACCCTAACCCAACGTATGAGCGTTTAGAGAGACCGCTGAGAAGACAGTGAGATAAGTAGCTCACTGTTGGCCGGCATCTTCTTGAGGACGTCGGCGAAGGGAACAAGCTGTCGGGGCTTTTTGGAGTCTCGTGGACCGTCATCCTCAGGCTCAGGCTCAGGATCAGGAGATCTTTCGGTCCTCTTTTTGGACAAGGGAGCTGTCGCACGACTCGCTGAACGAGACATGGGTTTCGGGCAGAAAATTGAGGGTTGGTCGTGGATTTCCCGATTTTTAAGCGCAGCGAAATCCACGGACCCCGTACAGTCCTATATGATTGTGCACGGGCCTGGGAGAATTTGGGGCATAGAGTTTGAAATGTTTGAGAGAGGAGTGACCAGAATTGGACGAGACACAGGGCATTTTGGCGAGCGAAAACTTGGATGGAGAGGGGCGCGGAGCCGAAGGCTAGGAAGCCTAGGATCGGAAAGTAGTATGGTGCTTGTGGCTGGCATGGAATGCGAGTACGAGGCCAGGAGGTTGTTTTTTCCGTTGAAGTAACTATAAGAAGGTCCGCGAGCCTGAGAATACTGTATCGTTTCGACCAAAGGTTCACGGGGTGTCACCCGTCACCTCAATAGTTCACTGAACAAATAGTTCATACCTCGGCAATCACGTTGAAGTTGCCCTACTGTATCGTTTCGACCAAAGGTTCACGGGGTGTCACCTGTCACCGCAATTGTTCACTGAACAAATAGTTCATTCCTCGGCAATCACGTTAAAATTGCCTTATATGGTAGTCCGGCGAATGCCGGAACGATTTTTTTGACATTTATTGCCTTTTTGGGATGGAAAATTGAAAAGTCACCGTCACAGGTACGAAAATTGTTCAGTTCACAGGCCTCTGTCACCCGTCACCTGAACCTTTGGTCGAAACGATACAGTATATGGTAGTCCGGCGAAAGCCGGAACGATTTTTTTTGACATTTATTGGCCTTTTGGGATGGAAAATTGAAAAGTCACCGTCACAGGTACCAAATTTGTTCAGTTCACAGGCCTCTGTCACCCGTCACCTGAACCTTTGGTCGAAACGATACAGTACAGTAGCCCAAGGGGTATGCACCGGCAAATGCCGAGACACCGGCTGGGGGTAGGGGGTCTCGAAGGGCTCTTATTCCACTTTTCCGACCAAGGTTCAAAATGGTCTGAAAACACGTTTTGGATGATTTTTTCAAAAAATGTGAAAATATTTATATATTCACGTGATCATCAACCTCGGGCCGCCCACCAGGCGACCTAAAATGTTGGTGGGACAAGGTGCCAAAAGAGATAGAAGTTGTTAGGTTTCAATTCATCCACAAGAAATATGAATGTGCCCAGCTGTAGAGGTCAAGTAGAGGTACAGGACTAGAAAAAATTTATTGATCGGCCGACGGGATTACCGGATTTGGAAGTGGCTGTGCTCGGCTAAGGGGGGTAGGTAGGTCGAAGGGCCTTAATCCACTTTTCCGACCCAGTGGTCGAAATTTTAATCTCGCTTACCCCTTGCAGTAGCCTAGGGCCCTGACTGCTGAGTGCAGTTTCCAGTTCGAGACAGCGCAAAAGGCGTGCCAGATGACGGCCAGCAACATAGAGAGCCCTCCCGATTCATAGATTGAGAGTTGGACGTCGGTGTTTTTGAGGAATCCTTAAAGATAGGACGAAGCTGAAAGACCGAAAATGGAAGTTTTGATATGACTCACAACGCGGCGAAAAAAAAAAGGAAACGGACCAAAAGATTTTGCCCTGATACGGTGCTGGGGGTCCTGGATCAGCGACGTTTAGGAGTCCACAATATGCACATCCGTTGTTCAAAGCAGGTCCCCGTTCGGATCGGAGTGACCCAAGTGAGCTGTCTTTTTGATCGCGATAAGAACGAGCGGAGTAGAAATCGTTCATTGGCAGTTTGTTGGTTTGTAACAAGTTGGTAACAAGCCTGAGTCGGACTAGTGTTGCCGCGGCTCGGCTAGTACGGCTGGCTCGGCTCGGCTTTTGGCTTCAAGCTTGAAGCCATCACCGACTAAAGCCGAGCTAAGCCATTTATATTTTATACTATTATGCCCAATGGATCTGACAATGCACAATGGGTCTGACAATCCGATTTTGCTTTCTCAAATCTTGGTCTTTTCTCCCAGAGTTTTTTGCAGTCGAGATATGTACATGTAGGCTACAATTGTACCAAAGATCTAAGGGATAGCCCCAGAGGAAGATATTCAGAGAGCCTTGCCGTCCATCAAGGTCAGTGATCCCGAAATAACTGACAAAGTTGTGAGCTTCCCGCTCACCTAGTAGCTCCAAGAAAAATTGAGGGGCTGACGGTACACTAAGGTTATCCTTCTGGTCTCTCAGAATGTTTTTCCAGGATGTAGGGCATCCAGTCTCGAGGTTCCATTTGTGTTGTCACAGGAGATCACAAAGTCTGCTGTCAAAACGATTAGCGAGAATTGTCACGCTTTGTCACGCTTTTGACACCTTGCCTCTAAGAACACCACAAGAGCGTCCCGGAAAAAATTTGAAGGACAGAGAATACGAACTATTACATACAGGCAGCTCCTCAATTTTTCCCGGGACTGCTGGGTGAGTGGGAAGCCCACAACATTCACAATCGTTTTGGGATCACTGACTTTGATGGACTGTAAGGCTCTCTGAATATCTTCCTCTCGCGCTATCCCTTAGATCTTTGGTACAATTGTAGCCTACATGTACATATTTCGACTGCAAAAAACTCCGGGAGAAAAGACTCAGATTTGAGAGAGAAAAATCAGATTGTCAGACCCATTGTGCATTGTCAGACCCATTGGGCATAATAGTAAACGGCTGGCCTCACTGCCTCAGGCCTCAGTGGCTACGGCTTGGCTTCAGCTCACCCACGACTCAAGCTGCTTTTGTGGTCTGTGATACCCTACGACCCCGTAGCTTCGGAGCAAGCCTGTCTCCGCACGGGCGAGCCGGTGATTCTCCGAGTCAGTCTGTAAAAGAGACTAAATGCACACTTCCCTCAGAAGGTGTCTTCCTGACGCTAATTGGGTTCAGGAACATTCTAACCTATGACGGAGGCTTTCATAAGTGTCTCCAAACAACCCGGTCCACGCTATTTCTGGTCTTGACACGTGGAATCCACAACCGCACCGCAACAAACACCCTTGCCCGCGACCCCAAAACCCTGCCTCTTGCTTGAGAAGTCACCACGATGGAGCCTTGGCTACGATAGGGCGATCTTTTCAACGGTTCTCAATGTAGATTGAGCTCACCTCCCCTTAGCCTAGATGCCGCATATCCGAGTTCTTTCGTTCCAAGCAGAAGTCGTCAGCTTCGCGTGCAGCCACGGCCGAAGGGGATTCAGACCCATAGCCCTTGCTTAAAGCTTCGCAATCTAATCCAAATATTTCTTCTGGACCAGCGCCTTCTCCGACAGGGTGCTGCCGTACTTAAGACTCTGCCACCGCTTCTGACAAAGCACAGCGCTGGTTCCTCAATTTAATAGGCATTTTAGTTAGCAGCGCTTCTCTAAATATTGCAATACAAATAGTTCGGCCTGAAACACAACTTTAAATATCTGATTTGGGACTGAATCAAATTGAATAATATTTGCTTTATTATAGTTAGAAAAGTGAAGCTAACTAAACTGCTCACTAAATCCATAGGCGAGCACTCTGATTGGCTACTAATAGATTTAGTGATCCTTTTAGTTAGTTACACTTTTCTAAGTATAGTAGAACAAATATTATTCAATTTGATGCAGTCCCAAATTAGATACTTAAAATTAAGTTTCGGCCCGAACTATTCGTATTGCAATATTTAGAGAAGCGCTGCTAACTAAAATGCCTATTAAATTGAGGAACCAGCGCTGTGAAGGAGATCCTCGACGCGTACCTTGACGCGTACCGGCGCATCACCAAATCGGGAAAAAAATTGTTTAGCCCGTGTGAGGATCATGATTTTGTCACAATACTTGTCGTGTTCACAACCGTTTACCACCGCTCGCAACCACTCTACAATTCTTTTTAACTGATCGTCTGCGCGCATAATTGTTGGGCTCAGTAGGCAAGGGTGTACAAGGGTTCATAAATGTTGTATCCTATCGTGATAGTTGAACAATTATTATTTGACATTGCGATGCCTTCTGAGCGCCTACGATGTAAAGGAAGAAAACTTATCAATGCAAGCCCTCGTCGACACGTCGAGGCCTCAGGCCTCATCCTTTGAATCCCCTCTTCGGTGTCTTGACCCGTTCTTCAGTAAAACTGCACATTCCTCTTTGGCGTCTCATCTTCGTATGCCCTGGGGAGGTGTCAAAAGATGCAAGAAAGAGGGATTCAACTGATGATTTGAAATTGAAGGTCACCAAGCGCCAAGTGACCCTGCAGCGCGAAAAGTTTTGCATGAAGTCTTTGAAACTCCGCCCGTTTCACGTTTGACAGATGGCAACGGATGGCGTGACTTTGTGGTTCCCACCCCACTTTCTTTCTACTGTATCCTTCCATCTGAATAGTCCTTTCAACTGTCCCATCGAGTCTACATCTTAGCCCTCGTCGGTCTCAAGAGTCCCGCGATCTAAAGAGCACGCTGTCGAGTTCCCCAAGCGACTCAAGACGGGAAATGCCACCCCAATCGTCGGCTGATAAGTCTCAAGACCGGAAGGGAGTTTCTTGGATGCAGGGAACATATGCCATGGTGCGTCGACCCTGTGTCAGGCTCGCTCGCAGTTCATCGGTCGCGTCCTCTTACCTCAAGAGCGTACTCCCGTCAAGATGTTCTCCCCTCTCAAGACGTTCTCCCCCTCAAGACGTTCTCCCCCAAAGCCTTTACCCCCAAGACGTTCCCCCTCAAGACATTGTTCCTCCTCAAGATGTTCTTTCTTCCAACGTTCTTCCCCTTCAATACCTCTCCCCTCCCAAGACATTTGTCCCCCTCAAGATCTGTCTTCCACAAACCCGTCCAAAGCTGAAAACCATTCCAAGCACTCTCAAGACCCCCGACCCGGTCCTCATGTTGCTCTTTTTGATGCTTCTCACTACTGCAAGTTCTATGACAACGTTGTCAAATACTTGGAGTTTTCGACTGTGCCTGTCGCATGTCAGGAGTCAATCGGCGGAATGTGTAAGTTTATCCCACAGCGGTGACAGCCTCTTCTAACGTCCATTCAAGTTTACAGAAACTTATTTGGAACCACGGCGGTTTCTTCACTTGGCCACATCTTCGGTGGCGACCGTGAGGACTGCCTGCGCTGCTCTCGAGAAGGATCATGATGTGTAATATAGTTTATTCCGTAGTGTGTATGCCTCCGTCGCCCCAGTATTTTTTTATGTCTGCTATTATTCTTCTTCCCGAGTGAATTGAGAAATACCGTTGATAAGCAGTGGATTTGCGCACCTGTGAAAACACATTATTTTTCCGTTTTCAGGCGTGTCATATTCAGTGTTTATCGTCTATTAGAGGCAGTACTACACGTTCCGAAGTAGCTGGCCTGTGGCCAGGATCACTAGAACTACGGGATGGTGTTCCCTTGGGTATCCTTGGGCACCTCTGACATGGGTTCGCTCCGAAACATGTAGGAGATAGTGTAGCCCACCGAACATTAGGAACAGCACAATGGTTTCCAATGTTCCCTACACGGGAACATCTGGTACAATGTGTCTGGCATATCTGTTGTACAATGTTTGACTAGGGAACACGTTCGCGATACCTCAGGTGACGCGGGAACGACCGGTACACGGCGTCTTGCGGGTCTCTGGGTGTTTCGGCCGAACGGAACACTGTTCCGGTCCATCAATTCAAGTGATAGTCGATCTGGGAACCGACGCTTCCCAATTGGGAAGTCGCCGGCTCGTTTCTCAAGAACCCATTCTGGGACATACCTCGAAGTTGGGTATCAAAATGGAACTACAAGTCGGGGGAACATTTACCGACGATAGTTGGGTATGGGAGACGACGGGAACAACGAAGTCTCTATCAAGGACCCACATGATGGTGATGTCTTGAAGCCCACATCAACTCCATCATGTGCAGCGCGTTACCAAGATGACGTGCTTTATACCTGGAACACCGTTCTCGGTGTTCCCAACCAATAGGACACTTTGGATTTCGATTTGCCAAGACGGAAACACGGAGTTTGGCACGGATAAAAGGACCTTTTTACTTATTCTCGTTTGTCATCGTCATATCGTTTATTGTATAAGTAGTACAGGTGTTCCCGGAGTTGGGCACGGAATCTATCCCGGATTTGTGGGCGTTAAGCTTACGATTCGGAGGTTCTTGTCGATCTTCGGGGCATCTGCGAATCAAGCTTGTAGTTGCCTTTGAATTGATCATTGTTTTGTTGGTTATAAGAAGATTGTTCGTTCAAGACTATCGGTTTCGATCGTTCCTGTTGTACTCAAATCGTCCTTGGGACGTATAAACTGTCTGTGTGTCTGTGCTCAAGTTGCGTCTCTGAAGATACGCGTCAAGTCGCCCTCAAGGCCATCAGTGTGTTGTGTTTCGCTCGTTCCGGATTGCGTGTCAAGAAGATACGCGTCAAGTCGCCCTTAAAGCCATCCGTATTGTGTGTTTCGCGTGTTCCCATTGTGTGTCCAGAAGATACACGTCAAGTCGCTCTCAAAGCCATCCGTATTTTGTGTGTTTCGCGTGTTCCTGTCGTGTGTCAAGTCCGATACGTGTCACGTAGTCCAAAGACGAACCATCCTAGTCCAATATCAGAGTGTACCTTCGGGGTGCGCATCAAGCCAAGAGTCTCAGAACTTCAGAATCGTTTGGAACTTCGGTTCACCCAGCTATTATCAAAACACCTTTATCTCTCGGCGTTTGGAACCAGTAGTCCTTTCAGGATTTACGTATCAAACACGATAGATCTCCGACAACTTCTCGAAACTATAAAACTCTCCCAATCAACTTTTCAAAAGCACTGAATCTTGGGCTGACACTCGTCGGAAACCCTTGGAACGCACGCTATATCTCTCGTATCTTTGTTGTTGGTTGGTCTGGAATAGATTTATCTGTTCTAGTCTAATACATTCACTTTGGTATTTGGATTTGGTATTTGTTGTGTGTTTCCACCCTCGGTTCTGAGCACTCAAATCACCGTGTACATACGAGCCTTTCTCGTGACGCGCGCGCGATGCTCGTCGGCGCTCAGAAGAGCAGATAAACACTTATCTACGGTATGACCCTTGGCAAACTTCACAAGAATATGTCTTATGACGATCACCACACATGCAGACTTGCGATTACGAGCGCTCGTGATACGACTCACAATAATTGTGAGGTTTGTATGGATTGTCCGGATTGCAATCGCTTATCTGCGCTCGCAACTTTTTTCCAGATTTGGTGATGGGCCCCCGGTGAGCTCAAGTCGATAATGATCAAACAATTCTTGAGTTGACCCACGTAGATCGCGGGTCTTGGTGGTCGGAAAGGTGAGCTCCTCAGTTTTCACATGCTCACATCTTTGAAAGCCGACATTCTAGTCCGGAGTTGGAAAATCATCACTAATTGGTTCCGCTTTGGGCATTGACATGAAGGTTGGAATTTATCCCCTGGTGCCATTGACAACTCAGCGACTCTGTTAGTCCATATCATATAACAAGCGGGGCATGTGTGACATCGATGAAGAGATCACTTCTCCTGAGAACAACAGTTTTGTGCTTCACGACTCGATGGGCTTCGAACATGGAGACGTAAAAAAATTGACACGGGTGAAGCGTTTTCTCGAGTCACGCAGTGGCCAGGATGTCGCTCTCGAGGAACGAGTGCATGTTATCTGGTGCGGCCTTCTCCTCCGCCACTTTCTGGAAATAACTCTTGTCAGGCTATGTGTGCAGATCCCTCACCCCGGTGGTCGCGCATTCGAAAAAGAGGACGAAGAGCTCCTCAAATTGCGTCCGAAAAGAAAAGTAGTCGAAGTTTTGTACTTGGATGATTGATATTTTGGCTAAACGCATAACAGTTCCGGGGGTCGTGGAGTTTACACGATGATCGCTTTCGTGGAGGGAACTTGGAGGTCGCGGATGGCACACCGCAGGACGAGGTCATACAGCGCTGCCGCGAATTCGCACACAGTATATTTCACCGATACTGTGTCGACCCCCTTAGGCGCCTCGATGATAAACCCGAATTCAGGGCAACGCTAAAGTGGGCGCGGACTTCTGGTAATGATTTCTTGATAACGAGCGTAGTCCGCTGACCATAACGCAGGGTTATCTGGGAAGTGCCGTGTGCAGCCTGAATACCAAGCTTTGCGGAATCTCATCCAATATAATTGCGCATGGGCCTGGGAGGGTTTGGGGCAGAGTTTGGGATATTTAGAGAGGAGGAACTGGAATTGCATGAGATGCAGGGTATTTTACCGAGCGAAAAGGTGGATGGGAAGGGGTGCGGAGGGGAAGGTAAGGTGTATGGTGCTTGTGGCTGGAGTACGAGGCCAGGAGGTCGGTTTTCCGTCGAAATGACTGTAAGAAGGGACGCGAGCCTGAGGGCCTGGGCCTGAGTGCAGAAACTTGAGGCTCCAGTGCGAGATAGCGCAAAAGGTAGGCTAGATGACGGCCGGCAACAGAGAGCCCTCCCGACCTGATTCATAAGTTCAGAGTTAGACGTCGCTGTTGTTGAGGAATGCTTGAGGATAGGACTCGCACCGAAAGTGGAAGGTTTGATATGACTCACAACGCGGCCAAAAGAAAGAAACAGACCAAGAAGTTGAAAAAGACTGGCAGGCCTTGGATCAGTGATATTTAGAAGTGCAGAGTCGTTGTTCAAAGGAGGAAGTCTGTTCGAATCGGAGTGGCCCAAGTGAGCTGTGTTGATCGCGATAAGAAGTGCGTTATCTGATTGTGTGGTGTTTGGCTGCAACGCCGAGAGTCATCAATTAACGCCCGAACGCGTCCGGCGCGTCTAACTTAACAGCTCCCCCGTTCTCGGTGTACGACTACCAACCTCGACTGCAGTCAGGCTCGTCGACACCGCCACGCCAAGTTCCACGAGTAGGAACGGTGCTTGCAGGACACGGCCAGGTAGCAGGGGAAGGACAGTGCAACGAGAGAGCAGATTCAGCACGGTGCGTAGGAGTGTAGCTCGGAGAGGCACCCCCTGATGCACCGCAGATGGGGAAGAAGAAAGGGCACCACCGCAATAGCGAGCGAGCGACGAACTTGAAGGAGGCGGACGACACTGAGCTGACGGCGGCGGCGCTGGCTGCGACGAACGAGCTGCTTGCGACGGCGAAGGAGCTGTACCGGTCGCTTGGGGGTGGTTCGGACGACGGGGACGGGGAGGACAGGGCGGACGAGGAGCAGAACGGGGACGACGCCTCGGCGGCGGCATACTGGCGGGCGCTTCCCAGCCGCGTGCGCTCGGGCCCCCACGTCGACGCCGAGCTCGCCAGCCAGGTCCGCGACGCCGCCACTGCCCTCGCGCCCTCCGACGGTGAGCATAAATATTAGTTATTTAATGGGATATTTGGCGGTGTTTGAAACGGATTGCTGACGAATAGTTTTCAGTGCTGTCAGCCACTAGCCCAGCCGCAAAGCGCACAAAGACGACCGCGACGAAGGAAAAACCGATGGCCCCGCCGCCGCCGCCGACGCCGCCCACCCCGTCCAGCGTCTCCATCGGCAAGAAGCCCATGGCGTACCAGCCCGCGGGCACCGCCCCCGCCCCGCCCCGCAGCGCCCGTGCCGCCGCAAAGGCGCCTGTCAGCGCCGCGTACCCGCCCGAGCCCGCTGCCGCTGCCGGTGGCGGCAAGGGCAAGCAGCCCGCCGCGAGCAACGGCGCGGGGGGCGGGAACAACAAGATATGGAGCACTAGTAGTAGCGAGGAGCGAGAGCGCATCCGCGACTTTTGGCTCGCGCTTGCGGAGGAGGAGCGCCGGGATCTGGTGCGGGTGGAGAAGGACACGGTGTTGCGCAAGATGAAGGAGGAGCAGAAGCACAGCTGTTCGTGTGCGGTGTGTGGCAGGAAGCGGTGCGTCTTGGTCTTTCGCTTTCTCTTCGTTTTGCATTATCTAACGAGTGGACAGAACCGCCATCGAAGACGAGCTGCAGGTCCTCTACGACGCGTACTACGAAGACCTCGAGCAGTATGCGCTCTACCAGCAGCAGTACCTCTCCTCCAACCGCACCCTCCCCCCGCCGCCCGGGCCTGGGCCCTTCCCCGGCAGCGTCGAGGTCGACCGGTACGGCGCCGTCGTCGCGGGGTACCCGCCCGCCGTCAACAACAACAAGGCGCTGCCCAATAACCCGAATTCGAACGCCGGCCAAAAAGGCGGTGGCGGGAAGGCGGGCAAGGGAAGGAAGGGGCGGAGGAGGCCGCAGCAACGAGCGCAGGCGCCGGGGCGCAAGAATCCGAACAACCTGAGTGCGAACGGGGCGAGACCTGGGCCCGGGGAGGAGGACGACCCCGACGAGGACCTCGAGGACGACGTGTATGAGGAGCCGGAGGCGGACCTGGACGGGGAGGACGAGGACGGGGACGAGGAGTGCGATGAGGAGGAGCTGGAGGAGGAGCTGGATGAGGGGGAGGAGGAGCCGCCGGTTGTTAATGGTGCGCTTCTGCTATGCCTATCACCCCGACTTACCACTTACCGACGCCGACCGCTGTGCACAGGCCGACCCAGACCCACACGAGCCGCGCCCACCACCGCTCCCGCCCCGACCACTGCTCCCGCGCCAGGCACGAACGCCACTAATATCAATACCAATGCGAACATCCGGGGCGGCGTGGGGGGGCGGGGCGGAGGCGGCGGGGTGGATATGAAGGGGAAGATCACGGCTGCGGTTGGGGCGGGGGTTGGGGGTGAGTTGCCTTCATTCATTCTTTGTGTTGCGTTTTCATAAGGCGTCCCCGTTTTGTGGGCGGCGCTTTTTATTCGTTGCGTTGCCTTCGTTGCGTTTCGTTGCGTTCCTTTCATTCCGTTTCGTTGCGTTCCTTTCATTCCGTTGCGGTCCTTTCATCTTTCATGCGGTCTCCCCGTTTTTGGGCGGCGCTTTTTCTTTCCTTTCTTGGCTTTTTTATTGGGGCGGGAGCCGCCGTTCTTTGTCTGTGTGCGCTGCCTGCGCTACGATGCCCTGGGCGGCTCTTTGCGGCCACGGCCACGCGGACGCGGGCGCCGGCTATTTGCGGGTCGGGTCGTGTGCCTGGTCGGATCCTTTTTTGGGTGCTTGTTCTTGGTTCTTGTTTCTTGTTCTTGTTGCTGTTCTTGTTGCTGTTCTCGTTCTCTTGCATCCATCCATTGGCGCGTCTTGCCTTGGATGCTTCGATATCTTTTCCTACTCCCTTTTTTGTGCCGACGTTTGGACGCATGCTGACCTAACTTTTTCGCCCGCCCGCCCACCCCCCAGGCCCGACATCGATCCTCACCGTCGCGGACGACCTGCTCAAGAACGACGGACGCAAGTTTTTGGAGATGATGGAGCAGTTGGTGAGCCTTTTGTTTTGTTTTACGTTATGTGTTTCGTGTGTGCGACGCGGTTCGTGGTGTGGGAGGCGGTTTTGGGTTGGGTGTTTTGTGTTGTGCGAGGCGGTTTGGGAGGAGGAGGTATCGCGCCGAGTACCGATGGGATGTTGTTCGCGTTTCCCCTCCCCAACCGACGGCGGGCGGGCAGCTTCTTGCGTTCTGCCCGAAGGCTGCTGCTCGTCGTGCCTCCTTGCATTGTGTGCGATTTGTGGCGAGGTGGTGTGTTTGATCCGGTGCGGGGTGACGATTGCAGATGGGGGTTGGGCTGGGGGCGTTGCATTCCCGCCTTTCTTCTGATTTTGTCCCATTCACGATTCACGATTCGCGTTCCGCTTTTCGTGTTATTGTACCGCTTCTGCACCTTTCTCTACCCTCGTTTGCCTCTATGCTTTCCGATTTCGACAAGACGCGACGCTGACTGTCTCATTCTTTTACCTAGGCCGAACGCAGACTAGCCCGCGAAGAGGAGGCTGCGGGGGGAGTGAGTGGGGATGAGGTACTTCCCCTTTACCTCCTCCTCCAACCTATCCCTCCCGTTCCTGTACCCTCCATTTAGACTGTTCACCACATGCCTCCCTTGCTTGATCCTCCCCGTCTTGCTTTCTCCACCCCGATGGCGATGCCATTCGAGGTCCCTCCCTCCCTCATACGTTCCCTTCCTTCTCCTTCCGTCGCGCGACCCGGACGCGTCCTACTCTTTCTCTCCCCTACCCTCATTTCTTCCTTCGTATAAATACAATGATCCGCTTACTCACTTCTCATTCGCAGGACGACTCCTCCTCTTCTCTCGACGGCGACGGCGACGGCAGCTCCGATGGGGATGGCGAGGACGAGAGCGATGGGGACGAGGACGAGGATAGTGATGGGAGTGTGTGAGTTTCTGTTTTCGATTTTGCCTTTGGGAGGCAGACGTGGCCGCACGCTGACACTGTTTTATCAGGGACGACGGCGAGGACAGTGACGGGGAGGACGAAGAGGATGAGGATGGGGGTGAGGAGGTGAGTTTTGTTTTTGCTTCGTTCTCTCGTCCGAGGCAGAGTTGGGGGGAGGGCGCCCGGTGGCGAGGAGGACGGCCCGCCGCTACTCTCTCCCTCTCTTTTTTACTTTCCTCGTCGTGGTCGTCCTTGGTCGACGCTGACGCCCTCCCCACAGGCCATGACGGAGGAGCAAAAAATGGAGGAGGGCAAGCGCATGTTCAGCATCTTCGCCGCGCGCATGTTTGAGCAGCGCGTTTTGAAGGTGCGTGCCCGTCGCGTGTCAGAAGGAGATGCTGATTGTGTTTTTGTGTTTTTTTTTCGGCATTCTCTCGATTATTTACTTGTGTTGCTCGTCACTTCGACGGACTCGTTTCGCCTCGATTATCGACTCACGTCGCCCGTCGTCTCGATCGCCTCGACTCGTTGCCACATGTGAACGACCAATTGCTCGCTTCCCCGCACCCCGCACGATCCTCCGTCGCTCGCTTCCGCCCCGCATGTCACGCTCCGACCACCAACGATGCTGCTGCTCGCGTCGATCTCACTCGCCCAGGCGTACCGCGAGCGCGTGGCGCAGGACCGGCAGCTGCAGCTGCTGCGCGAGCTCGAGGACGAGGATGAGCGCGAGCGCGAGAAGGAGATGAAGAAGCAGAGCCAGAACCAGAAGAAGAAGGATAAGAAGCGGTGAGTTTGTGGTTTCTGCGTCTTATACTTTCCTTGCTCCTGCTCCTGCTCCTGTTCTCGTTCCCGTTATCGCAAGATTGGCGGGCGAGGAAAGGGAGGGAAGGAAGGACGACAGGGAGAGGATGAAACAGGAGGGCCGAGTGAATGCGAATGCTGATTGATGTTGGTTCGCAGGCAACAAAAGCAGGCCAAGGAGGAGAAGGAAGCGCAGCGGGCGGCGGAGAAGGCTGCGGAGGAGGCTGCGATGAAGGCTAAGCAGGCTGCGGCGGAGGAGGAGCAGCGGAAGCGCCGTGAGGAGGAGCGTGTCAGGCGTGAAGCAGCGCGTAAGGCGCAGGAGGAGGAGAAGGCACGGAAGGAGGAGGAGAGGCGGAAGCGACTGGCGGAGGAGAAGGAGAAGGAGGCGGAGCGCGAGAGAAAGCGCCGCGAGAAGGAGGAGAAGGGCAAGGCGGAGAGGCGGGACCGTGAGGAGAAGGAGCGCAAGGCGAAGGAGGAGCGTGAGGCAAAGGCGGCGAAGGAGAAGGCGGCGCAGATGGCAGCGGCCAAGGAGAGGGAAGATAAGGAGCGGGAGCGCAAGAAGGCGGCTAAGGAGAAGGAGGAGAAAGAGGCCAAGGAGAAGGCGGAGAAGGAGCGTGCGGCACAACAGCAGCTGCAGCAACAACAGCAGCGGGCTGCGGCTGCGGCGAAGAATGCTATGAACGTTCGCCCTGCCGTGGTCACGTCGCCCACACCTCCGCGCAATGCGAATGCCGGCCCTAGCAATGCCGCTGCGTCTGGATCTGGTCAGCGCCCTGCTCCGGTGATGCCCAACGGCAACGTGCAGCCCAAGAAGATCCTCAACAAGCCGGCAGTCGTCCCCGTTGCAACATCCATCTCTTCGCCGCCCATGCCCGTCATCGTACCCTCCGCCGCGCGCCACATGTCGCCCCCGCAGCAGCACCAGCAACCTCGTGCAGTGCCGCCGATCCATGCGCACTCGCTCTCCATGTCGCACTCGCAGCCACAGACGCCCCTTACCCCGCAGGTACAGCACATGCCTCCAACGATGTTCGCCGCACAGCAGCAGCAGCCCATATCGCCCCGCAGCCCCTACGTCTCGTCTCCGTACGGCTTTGGCCCCGGCCCGTCGTCTCTGCACCCTCAGCAACAGCAAGGCATTCCCGGGACGCCGCGCTTCCCGACGGCGTCTGCGAGTATGGGCTTCGACCCCGCTGCGAGTACCGGCTCGTTCCACCGTGGGCTCCCGGCGTCGGCGTCACTCCCCCACGTCACACCCGTGCCTGCACCGATCGGTCCCCCGCCCAAGCTCGCCACAGGACCCAACCGCCGCGCGTCGCTCATGGGCGACCCTGGCCCCATCACACGCCCGTCACCCATTGCGCGACCCGCACCTGCAGGAGACAGTGGGAGCGGCTCGGGCTCCGCATCGCCCGCCCGCCGTTCGCCGAGCCCGAAAGGCGTGCTTGGTTCTGCTGCGCTTCTTGCGGACGACGACGAGGTTGTGCCTGTGCGCCGTGCCACCACTGGTGCTCCCGTCGGCCAGGGCTGGGGTGCTCCTGGGTCCGCAGGGCGTGGTGCGCCTGCGCCGTGGGGTGCGCTCGGTGCCGGTGCGTCGTTCAATGGCGCTATCGGGGCAGGACGCGGCCAGGCGCCTGGGGCGCTGTGGGGGAACGCCGCCGTTGGGAGTCCAAGCCAGGAGTGGCACCCAGCCTCGATGACCGGGTTCTACCCGCGCGCAGCGTACCTCGGAAACCCCGCCGCTGCGTCGCCGCCGCCTCACTCGGGTGGGAGCTGAACTGATTCGAATAAAGTTGGGCGGAGACGCCATGGAATGTCTTGCTGCCAATTCGCCATTCGCCCTACACGCGTTTTTCTTTACTACCTTTCTCCCTACCTAGCAATCTTCTTTCGTTACACTGACATGATTGATTCCATGATCTAATCGCCAAACCAATGCAATTTCTCAAAAGATTCATCTTTGTGGCTGAAAGTACTCCTAAATTATCCGGCTGCTTGTTGTTGCGTGGCTGCAGCGTCTGCGGCATGGAACAAACGATTGACCTTTACCGCCAGTTGCCCGCGGCCAAGGCGGCGCAGAAGCTGAAACTCACTGCAGGGGACCCGTTTACACCGCAGTATGTCCAATCCATGGCCACGCAGGCGTCCAACCCTGCGGAGATCTATGCGAGTCGCGTCAAGGGGCGCATGCTCATGCTCGACAACGCTGCAAAGGAGAGCCGGCTGAGGAAAGAGCGCAACGCGAAAAAGGTGAAGGTGCGCGAGGCGAAGGAGCGGAAGAAGCTTGGTGGGCTGGGGAGGAGGCAAGGGACGGCACGAGAGCTTGGTCTGTGGGGATTTGACGAGAGCCAGGCAAAGTACACAGAGCGTTAAATCTCAAAAAACCCTGCTAATGCCTGAACGGTTAGATTCGCGCTTTTTCTACCTCTCCATCATCTGTGGATGGGATATATGTCTGAGCTGCTCAATTTGCCTCAGCCATCATCTGGCCCGCCTCGAGCGCTGCAAGGAGCGGCTATACACCCCAAACTCCTCAAAGCGGATTTTCACGGTTGTATAATGACTGGTGATTATTCTCGTCTACTCATTTATGCGCTCCTCAACCATCTCAGTCCACCAGAGTAAAAACACGGCCAATCTTGGGATATCTGGTATTGTCATTCACGAAACCGAAGGAACTTTCAAGGTCGTCACGAAGGAAAATAAGCTAAAAAGTTTGTGTTCTCATATCTTATTCTTTCCCGGTCCAGCTGAATAATTCAATTCGCAGTCCTCCCGAAGCAAAACTCGATATTCACTTTTGCTGTCCCCGCATACTCGACGCTGCCTCCGACGCACGACGCGAGCGCACCGCTACCGATTCCGACTCCAGAACCTGGCGATGACCTGCAGACCGTGCTCGATGGCGCGTATGTGCGGCTCGAGCTGCACGGGAACCAATTCTGCTTCCGCTCGGCGGATCGTGCGGGGAAGAAATTCAAGGCGAAGGAGAGCATCGAGCTGTAAGGCTTGAAGATACGAGCCTCATGTTATGGATCCTAGAAGTCAGCAGTCGGTGGTACAATCAATCACTTTGGCCAAATTTTGATCACTAACAGCCTGTGCGTTGACACAGCTTCAACCACAATTGAGTTCAACCGTAATCCAACTATAACTGCCGAGGATATATTCGAGCTCCCGCCTGAAAGCCATGGCTGAAAGTAATGATCGACTTCTCCCGTCCGCGCGATACCGTACATATTTGGGTACGCATGTCATACAATATGTCGTTCTGAAGTTCACAGGCGGTTGCTCGGAGGCCGCTTTGCGGCCTCGCATCCCCACCCTGCGACGTCAAGACTTCATCCCCTGGCTGCGTAAACTGCACTTTCCATAACCCTGGAGCAGACTTACTCAGAGCGGTGTTTAAAAGTTTCATGTCCGTAATTTCATGAAGAGAGTCGAGACTCAGAGAAGAGAGAAGCGGCGGTCATACTTTGGTCTTAGAGCCCGGATAGTTCATCTTTTCTAAGCTGTGGATCCCCGTCTTCCAACTTCCCTCCCTCCCGCTCCACAATCCACAATATACCTCGGTCCGGCCGTAATGATCAACCCTGTATGTAAAGTTGGGTACAAACATATACAATATATGTATCGTTTTTGAAGTCGCGCGATCGCAACTGACCGATTTGTGCAAGATTTTTGTCCGAACAAAGTTGGTCGTCGGCCCCGATGTTTGACCGGACAGCTCCACAATTGAATTTTTATTCATTCCAAGAGGATATGGCTTCTAGGAGCTTGTAGAACAAGTCGGAGGCACACCAAGATACTTAGATAATAATCTGCTCTAGGCCGACTTGAGTTCATGCTTCCCGGGCTAGGTACCGGCCCCGGCTCCCTCATTTTATCCAGCTGGGGCCTAGGTTTGAAAAGGTTTCCCCAATTTGGTCATACACTGTTGCACTTAGGTAGGTAGGTAGGTATTCGGAATCCGGCGCGGTCCCCTTAAGGAACAACCGGGGTCCGTACTACATACACGGCAAGTCCATCTTTCCTGGTTATGAGCTTAGAATCCCGGCTTTCCGCGTCTTCCAACTTTGGGAGTGTCAACAGAACGTGAGTTCAAGCTGTGTGCCGACGGCAACGGATCTACTTTCGGTGATCATCGGGATCATCGCATCAAATTTCGTAACTTAGTTTCTGAAGGCTGACTGGCGACGCGGGGATTTTTACCCGGAGCTCAGAAAACTATAAAGTTGCGGCCCAACTGGCGGGTCCTTTAGTCCATTTCCTATCTACTCATGATTTCTTCTGCGGTCTTCGCCCTTGTGGGCCTTTCTCTGTCGGCCGCTGCTGTCCAGATTCAGAGCACGAACACCGCTTGTTCGTCTGTCTTGTTGTGTACCTCGAGGAAACTGACCGGCTGCGTTTGTTAGTCTTCAATGCTGGAATCCAGGGCTGTATCGCCGTGGCGAACAATACGAATGGCGCACCCCTCATTATCCACAACTGCAACACCGAGCCTCTCCCGAATCAAGACTGGCAAGTCATATTCTGGACCCCACAGGAGGAAGAGGGCTCTGCTGAGAATGCGGGCCCCGAGCAAATCAAGGTCTTTGGAGACAAGGTGCGAGTGTCAAAGGCTCCTTCGTTCATCCGTTGAACTGACTATGAAAGTGCATTGACGTTCCCAACGGTGTCAATGAAAATGGTGTTAAACTCCAAATCTGGACCTGTGCAGCGGGTAATACGAACCAGCAGTGGATCTCCGTGACAGATTCCACCTTCCAATGGAACGGCACGGACAAATGCATAGGTAAACTCGTTGTTCAGACATTTGGACCACACGAGAATAATGAATTCCCCCATAGATCTCACCAATGGGGCGATCAACGATGGCAATGTCCTCCAACTTTGGACTTGCGACAGCGCCAATACTAATCAGAAATGGATTGGTGAGCCCAACCCGGACACCGACGAGTGAGTGCTTCTTACAATCATGCCGTATTGCAATGCTCATGATTCTCCAGCGTCGTTTATCTCACTGGCGGAAACTGTAAGTGCCTGACTTGTTCATTTTTCCATCAGTTTCTGAACTTTGGCATAGTTTCTGCCTTTGGGGGCGGCCCCTACTGTATTGCCGCTGCTTCTGACACCGACGGTGCGGAAGTTGCGCTTGTCGCATGCCTCAACTCCGACTTCCACACCGTCTTCCCCAATGGAAACATCACCTGGAGTGTTCCCGTTCGACCGCTCACGGGCCCAATCAAGACTTTCAACAATAAATGTCTGGATGTACCAAACGCGTCGACAGAAAATGGTGTGAAACTCCAGATCTGGACATGTGCCGAAGGCAACACGAACCAGCTCTTCAACCTTCGGACCCTCGAACAGATCGAGTGGAACGGAACGGGAAAATGCCTAGGTGGGCGCAGTCAGACTACAGCGTAACAGAATATTTGAGTAAACAATCGTAGATCTTACGAATGGAAATTCGACGAGCGGCAATCCAGTGCGTATTTTTTGGTAGTTCCTCGGTCGCTGTACTCAACCCGGTTAACAGATTCAGCTGTGGGATTGTGCCGTACCGGACAATAACCCGAACCAAGATTGGTTCCGTGACTTCCTATGAGGTGGATACCGAACTTTTACAACTTTGAAGATTTATAAAATCGGATTTCCGATGGACTAGTAGCTACATAATCCTGAACTATATATAATAAACGCTCGTTCATATTTGTCTGCCGAGCTGCGGCAACTAGCCAGATAGTCATTCGTGGAAGCTTGTCGCCAGGACAAGAAACACAAAGACAGGAATCACACTGATGTCAACAACTTGAAGACCACAGATAAATTCGACGAGCGGCGAGCGGCGCGTGGGTTATGTAACGTGCCCCGCGCTAGGATGATTTTCTTAGACTGGTGACTCGGACTGAATTCGGTTTGTAATTGTGAAAAAAAATTCAACAGTGAATAAATCCCTTCGGAAGTGCCATCGGGCCAAAGGAGGGGGGTCTGGGTAGAACGGTGTTCCCCCCAATAATTTTGTTAAATCAGATTAGTTTTGCCTCTCCGATGGCCAAATTTGATAGATTGATGGTTATCAATATTGATGCCAAACTCTCGACAGTCACTTCACTCTTCTCGTATATACTGTACTCGCTCCGAGTCCAGTTCCTCATTTTGTCCGGCTTGGGCCTAGGTTCGAAGAAGGCAAGAAGAAGGCTCCTCGAAATCTTGTCCGGCTCTGGGCCCTAGATTCAGAACGAGGGAGACTGTCACTGGCAAGAGAGGCTAGACGGCTAGGCCCTAGGGCCTGCTCAAACCTGGGCGACCTGGTCATACTTTGGTCATACTACGGTGATACTATCATGGTTCATTAGGCTTACCCGCAATCCGTAGCTGAGGTTCCTCGCTTTCCGCGTCTTTCAACTTCGAACTCGGCACTTTCGTTGTAACAGAACAAGTTCTGTGCCGAACAGTGAACGCCAGTCAGCGAGACGGATCTCTGATTCTACTTTCCGTGATCAAGGGATCTGACCGGCCCGCTCCTCCGAAACTCGGAAAACTATAAAGGTGTGGCCCAACTTGCGGGTTCTTTGAACCGAGCCAACACCCCACTTCCTACATACTCATGATTTCTTCTACTGTCTTCGCCGTTGTGTGCCTTGCCCTGTCGGTCACTGCTGTCCAGATTCAGAGTACGAACTCCGCGTGTTCGTCCCCCTTGTTGTGTAAACCTCGAGAGAAGAAACTGACCGGCTGCGTTTTTTAGTCTTCAATGCTGGAATCCAGGGCTGTATCGCCGTGGCGAACAATACGGATGGTGAACCACTCATTATCCACAACTGCAATACCGAGCCTCTCCCGAATCAAGACTGGCAAGTCATATTCTGGTACCCACAGGAGGAAGAGGGCTCAGCTGAGAATGCGGGCCCCGAGCAAATCACGGTCTTTGGAGACAAGGTGCGAGTGTCAAAGGCTCCTTCGTTCATCCGTTGAACTGACTATGAAAGTGCATTGACGTTCCCAACGGTGTCAATGAAAATGGTGTTAAACTCCAAATCTGGACCTGTGCAGCGGGTAATACGAACCAGCAGTGGATCTCCGTGACAGATTCCACCTTCCAATGGAACGGCACGGACAAATGCATAGGTAAACTCGTTGTTCAGACATTTGGACCACACGAGAATAATAAATTCCCCCATAGATCTCACGGATGGATCTATCACCGATGAAAATGTCCTCCAACTTTGGACTTGCGACAGCGCCAACACCAATCAGAAATGGATCGGTGCGCCTAACCCAGACACAGACGAGTGAGTGCTTCGTTTATTCCAATCATGGGCTGTTACGATGTTCATGGTTCCTCTAGTGTCGCCTATCTCATGGGCGGAAACAGTAAGTACCTGACTTGTTCATTTTCCCCATCTGTTTCTGAACTTTGGCATAGTTTCTGCTGGGGCCGGCCCCTACTGTATTGCCGCTGCCTCTGACACTGACGGTGCGGAAGTTGCCCTTGTCGCATGCTTCAATTCCGAATTCCCCGCTCTCTTTCCCAACGGAAACATCACCTGGAGTGTCCCCGTTCAACCGCTCAAGGGCCCAATCAAGACTTTCAACAATAAATGTCTGGATGTACCAAACGCGTCGACCGCCAATGGTGTGAAACTCCAGATCTGGACATGTATTGAAGGCAACACGAACCAGCTCTTCAGCCTTCCGAACCTCTTCCAGATCGAGTGGAACGGGGAAGGAAAATGCCTAGGTGGGCACAGTTAGACCACAGCATAACAGAATACTGAGTAAACAATCGTAGATCTTACGAACGGAAACTCCACTAGTGGCAATCCAGTGCGTGTTTTTTGGTGCCTCGGTTGCTGTACTCATCTCACTTTACAGATCCAGATGTGGGATTGTGCCGTACCGGATGGCAGTAACCCCAACCAGGAGTGGTTCCGTGATTCCATAGAGTCATGAGGTGGTACCGAACTTTTCCAACTTCGAACGAATTCTGATCGGACACTACTGTATGGGCCTGTAGGGATGCGACGGCCCAACGACCGTGACATCGCCCAACAGAGGGGGGCGACGCGACAGAGTCGGGGGTGACCGTGACCGTCGCCAACTCAGGCGACGCGAGCACATTGTTTTGCAATTTTTCCCCTGTTTTTCGTTGATGTCACGCCGACCTCTTGGCGACCGACCTTTTAGTGACAGTGACCCGCCTCGACGGCGGCGACGCGACGGGCCCTCCGTGACCGTGACCGCCGCCCCCCTACAGGCCCATACAGTATATAGACTAGTAGTACTAGTGTTACATATCTGTACAAATAATAAACGCTTGTTCATGTTTCATCCTAGGTAACTAACTACCAACAAGACCTCGAGTATGATGTTGTCTTGGATTTCAGTTGGCCAATCCGATCGGATTGGCCAACTGAAGTCCAAGAGTCCGCAACGTGGTTGACCAATGTTCGTTATTTTCTCGAAACCTATCAATGCGGGGGATGGATGCAGGCAGGCCCTAGTAGTAGGTACTACTATTTTCCTGTAAAAATTATGCCAGCTCGCGCGTCATATATGTAACACACTTCTAAACTTTAGCCCCTCGGTTCCGTTCAAGTTCTCCCAAGGCAGTCGAATGCGATCCAGTTTCGGTCCGCTTCGTGTCGCGCTAGGTCCCGGAGGTCTGAGGATTCAAAAGTATGAGCCTCGCTGTATGGGTGTAATGGGGTGAAAGCGCACAGCAGTACCGTGGCGTGTAGACCTGTGACCGTCGTGCCACAACCGTCACCGTGCGGCGCAGATCGGCAAATAATGAACGTTCATACTACACGTCGAACTACTCAAGAAATTTTAAACCATAGTGTCTTCAATGTTATACAGTGTACAAAACTGAAGCCAAGAAACATCGATTCATACACTGCACACCGAACGATCCAAAAAATACAATGTAGCAGGGCCAAAAATCTAACCGTACCACTGGTTCCCAACCTTGGTCCTCGCGTGCGGTCGCGTGGGCATGTGGGGCTTTGTGATTTTGAAAACTTTGATAGCTCGCTGAACAAGAGGTCAGAAGGCGTAAACCCAATGAAACAGATCGCGCTAACCTTCCAGGTCAGCATATCGAACTCAAAGATGAGCTGCCGCCTCCGCGCGTTAGCCTCCGGATCTTCCTCCTCCATCTGCTCGTCGCAGAGCGCAACTATACAAAGGTGAAAATCAAACAAAATATAAGATGTTAGCTGCCGACACTACATACAGACCATGGGTTCTCCGGAATCGTTGATTTCGAATGCCACTTTGTTATCGCGGATGAGAAACGAGAGGTAGAAGATGTTTTCGACCGATTGGGCGAAACTTTCCGGATTGACCACAAGTTCGAATATATTGATGCGCTCGACCCTATTCAGTGCCGTCGCGACCTGAGCCGAGTCGTCGTTGAGCAGCTTGGGGAGTACACGAGGAAACCACTGACCGCGATGACATTTTTCGTTGTCTCATTCTCGGATCGTATGATGTCCTCCTCCCTGATCTCTTGCGGCCGCCGTTCGTCTTTCTTATCTTTCTCGAATTTTGCGCGGCGCTTGTTCGGTGCACGTTGCTTTGGCTCGATTGAAAGCGGACCCATCCTGCGCGCACGGAGAATTCGGTGGAAAATTCAGCAAATCTCTGAGGGCTTTCTCACATGAATCCCATTACCGGGACGCGCCGGCTTTTAGCCAGTGCGCGGTGACCGATCTTCTCCCAGTCAAGATATGCGTTTTCGTCTTCTTCGATATCGGACGCATCAGAAGAGAGGTCTTCAGGAGGCCTGTATCCTCCCATGAAAACAATTATTCTTGTTACAAAATCGTCCACGTCGAAGGTGCCGGCGTCGAGCTTGAGGGCGCGCGCGTCGCGAGCGCCGGTGGTCGAGGTCTTGACCAAGAAGGACGAGTCTAAGGTGGCCTCTTGCGGACGTTTCACTGGATTGAATGAGCACGCGGATGGCAGATTCCAAGTCAATGGCGACACAACCTCAAACGTACCTTTGTCGAAAAGCACATCCGCACGCTTGACATTAGCCCTTAGCTCTTCTGGTTTATGTTTGGCATGTAAATCGTCTGCGAGTAGGCAAGTGAGATTTGTGGAGCTGCTTTGAGATCGAGCTACCGATTATCTTGTGCAGAGAGCGATAGCCGCGACGAATCTCGCGTTGCTCTGCAGGATCTTGGTCCGGATCGTACACAAGATCTACGAAAGAGGAGAGGATGATAGGTTTCCTTTCAGTCGGAACGCGCGATACCTTTTTGCGGTGACTGCGACTGCTGTGAGCTCGACATCTACGGAGACCAGAACGGAGAAGGAAAGTTTGAGGAAAGTGGCAGAGGAGTCCGGGGATCAAAAGTCAAATTACCCAATTCGGAAGATTGCTGTGCACGCTCAGAACCAGCCACCACCTTGGCCACCACTGGCATTTCAGATCCCAGCTAGTAGCTTCTTGCGTTTTCTTCCGACAAAAAGCCGACGGACGCCTTGGAAGGCCCGAGTTCCCATGAACCTGAATTGCTCCAGCAGAACCCGCTACTTGTCTGGTACATCATCCGCCGTCTTTGAAGTTTGAGCGGTGATCCAGGCTTAAGACTCGGACCAAGTACCGGGAAGCATTGCTCGCCTTGCGCGTGTCGGATTGATATGTTTCCCGCCCAAAACTGCTATCTCCGTTCTAACGATCAACTCTCCGCAGAGAACGGTGATGTTATTTGGCACTCTTCTCCGCTCTTGTGGCTACAATGGGACCTACTTGACTTCTGGAAACTTACGTGTAGATTGGCGCCCCACCCGGTGAGCGCCAGGTCAGCGGTGTCAATATCGGCTCTTCATAAGGTGGGGCTGTGCATCGCCAAACGACTTCGCACCTTCACTCTTCCCGATGAATTGCCAATTTTCGTTTGGCCCAAACCTATCCTACGTCTGCAGCGCAACCAGCTGGGCGTGGTGAGCAAACCGTGATTATCATGATGTGTTGAACATTCCTGGTTGAGCGAAGCACTCGCAGTAGCGACGACGGACTTCCCGAGGAGATGTTCAGCATCTTTGCGGATGGGGCACACCCAGAAGCTATGGATACCCCACATGATGTCGCACTTGCAATGGAAGAAGGCACGTACCTCATGCGCTGCCAGTGGAAAGCCAAAAATGGAAACAACTACCGCGAAGGTGCGTGGTCATGGATGTCGCAGTCAGTCGGTGCTCACCGTGATAGAATACCCGCAGATGAATCCCTTGGCTCAAACTACGCGCGCCTCTTCCAATTCATTAAAAGTGCAACGAGTATCAACGCATGCACCACGCGCACTACCTTTGGCCCACGGTTCAGCTACTTCTCGATATCCCCCTCGGGGTACTCGTGGCAGAACATTCCGCGCATTCTGGAGGACGAGATACAGAACTCTCTGAAAGTCCGGCGGCCGACCTGCGTCGCTCTGGGCGTCGATGAGACCTACGTCGCCCTGTATGATGACGGCTACATAACGCCCGAGCTGTATGAACGGTATCCCCGCATCGAGGAGATGCTCAAAAATAGGGCTGGTAAAGGCGGGATCGCGGTGCGTCGGAATTTTGTCTTCAATCCAATCACTTATCGTTTTGGTGAAGTACATCGCGTTGAGCCCCTTCGTCGCAGGGGAATATTATGGGGTGTACGGCGACGGAAGCACAGCGTGGTGGCTACCCACATCCTGGACCAAGGACGTCACGACGGCGAGCCAGGGGATAAAACCGATCCAAACAACGCGATCCCCTTCCTCCTCCGAAGAACACGAAACGAACTGGAAGGAAATCATCGAAGTGGGAAACAAGGTGGTCGAGTTGGCCAACGGGGTCACCACACTCTTCAGTAACTGATAATTTATAATACCACTGTTCTCAAATACATCGTAAGTAATACAACATTCAATACAGCTAGTGCTCAATACAACTTGTATTAGACATGGGCGAGCAATGTAGTCGCTCTACTCCAGGATATCTTTTGATTGAACAATCCTAATTCCTATGCTCTCCATATCGGCCTTTGCCTTGTTCCAACCATCGCCTGGATCGACTGCCTTGGTCGCATCCTCGATAAGGTACGCATCGAATCCTTCCCTCACAGCATGCTTGGCAGTAGCCGCGACGCAGTAATCCATGGCCAAGCCGACGACATAGACTTTCCCAACACCGTTATCTCTGAGGTATCCTCGAAGCTCACTCTGAGCAACGCAAGGATTCTCGAATGGATCGGTAAATGCAGAATACATCTCCACCCTCTTGTCTTGTCCCTTCTCGACGATCTTATGAACCTTGTGGATATCGAGTTCAGGCACTAGCTCGGCGCCTAGAGTGCCCTGGACGCAGTGTACGGGCCAAAGCCGCGTCTCGTAGCTTTCGGAGGGATTGTAGGGGTTTATCACCTTCGCGAAGGATTCGAAAGGCCGATTATTCGGCGGGGGATGATTCGCCGCAAAGGATATGTGATCCGCGGGGTGCCAGTCCTTGGTCGCGACCTTGAAGTCGAAATATGGTGACCCAAGGAGACTATTGACGATTGGAATGATATCGCGACCACCAGAAACAGCAAGACTTCCGTTCTGGCTCGAGGATGTTATCGCCAGCCCAGGTCAAGTTCGTAAGACAAATACCGGCGGACAGAAGTCCTCCTGCAGATCCACGATGATGAGAGCAGTCTTGCTGTCCATGAGGGCGTATCGATTAGCGCGCGTTATTTGTGCCTGCCAAATAAACCGGAGGTTCGGTGCGGTGGCGGTGACGTCGACTTTGATCCTCCAAGGCTTCTCCTCAACTACTTACGAGCAGGATGTCTGACTTTCTGCCACAAACTCGCCTGGGGATACGATAGATTAGCGACCTTCACTATCGGCATGTCCACCTCAAGCCATCCTACTTGAGTCGGGCCCATTTGCACAGTTTCTTGTTTTGTCCAAGCTTCGTCAACGGTCAACGGGCCTCCAAGTCACTTCTTATGTTCAACTGAAGCTCTCGTTCTCGCTATGAATCCACGTGTGAAGCTTAGTGTTCTGGTGCTCCATGGCACCATCCTCTCGCTTCGCAGGCCCACGGGAACAGACGGGAACACACGGTCGGCGGATTTGGTAATTAATACAAAAGCCGCTTCCTTCAAGTTCCTTGGCGAGATACCTTCCCAAGTCCTCCCACAGCGTACACCCCCAAGATGCACGACGACTCCGATACACCAATGGCCCGAGCTAATCTCCAGGACAATTATGCCGCTGCTGACCTGGAGAAACTGGGTTATAAGCAAGAGATGACTCGGGTAAGCCCTGCCATATTCGCCTTGGGAAGCATGCCCATGAACTGCTGGCTTTAGTCTCGCGGATTATTCCACATCCTATTCAGTACGTGCGTTTCGTTCATCGTCAAAGTCCAACACGGATGCACGATTGTTTTTCAGTGACGCTCGGTGAGCTTCTTCTCTAATAACGTAATGCAAAAAAGATAAGTAGACTCACTCACACGCTAAATAAAAGCCATTATGGCCGTTCGTGAGTTTTCATCATTACTTTGTGGAAAAGGACGCTAAATATGTCTTCCTCTACGACAGCGTACGGTCTCGCCGCACCGATCGCCACATCTTTGCTGGCCGGAGGCCCGGTCACAATCATCTGGGGGTAACGTCCTTCGTTTTCCATGGGTAGGAATTGACATGACCTCGCAGCTGGGTGCTTGTTTCTGTTCTCACTGTCCCGTTGGCTTGTTCTCTGGGAGAAATATGTGCCAAGTATCCAACAAGTGCTGGCGCCTACTATTGGTGCTTCAGGCTCGCGTCCCCTCGGCACCGGCTCCTCTTCTCGTGGATCAACGGGTGGCTGACCATGGTCGGCGTCTGGACGATCTCTTTGTCGGTTACCTTCGTAGGCACCTCTCCTGCATCACTGTTCTTTTGTCTGAATTATATTCCAGGGAACTGCTCAATTAATCGTTGCAGGTGCTGGAATCTATCTTCCGGAGTGGGTTGTGAAGTCCTGGCAGACGTGTGAGTCCGACATTTGTGATGATATCGCTACTTCTTCGGCTGACGCTTCCAAAGATTTGATTTTTCTTGCTGTCACGGCAGTGACCGTTATCTTTTGTGTCTTTTTCAACCCAATTCTGCCAACGATCGATGTAGATCTTCCATTCCATTGCCATGTACTTGATTTTTACTGCGCTCTAGATAATTTCCGCGTATTGGACCCTTCTGGGTGTTATTGGTGGATCTGCCGCTGCTCAAACCGATGCACTCTAATATCACCAGTTATTCTTGTGTGCGTTGCTGTCAAGGCGGCTGCTGGACGACATTCTGCGGCCTTTGCACTCGGTCACTTCGATCCTTCTCCATCAGGTTGGACGCCGGGGTGGGCATTCTTCATCGGTTTGCTGCCGGTATGTCACTACGTTTTATCTGCAACGGACGGTTCAATTTGACATCATGTGCTAGCCTGGTGAGGATGTTCCCAGCTACTGCAGTTCTTCTCCTGACGCTACGACAGCTTACACTTTTTCTGCCATCGGCATGAGTGAGTTTGTTGTGCCTGATCCCGAAACTGTTCATTAACCCATTCAAGTTGCGAGCATGGCTGAGGAGGTGCATAACCCGTCGTCCGACCTACCCAGGGCCATCGTGTGGTCAATTCCGATTGGCTTCCTGACCGGCGTTTTTTTCTTGGTCCCCATCCTGTTTACTCTCCCTGATATTCCAACTTTACTGGCCGGTACGCTCTCACACCCTGAAAAATCGAGGTCGCTTACATTTTTATTACCTCGCAGTCGCCAGCGGCCAGCCGGTTGGCTTGATGTTTGAGCTCATCATGGGTTCGAAGGGCGGTGGATTTGGCCTGGTATATAATAATTTCATCCAATTGGGCTAATCCTCACACTCACTCTCCTAGTGGTTCATCAGTCCGTCTTTCGTTTTGTCCGATAGTTTCGTTCAACGCACTAAATTATCTTCCGTTCGCTCAAGTCTTTGGCATCGGCATGTTCTGCGCCATCTCCATCTCCTGCGCCGCCTCGCGCGCAACCTGGGCCTTTGCGCGAGACGCCGCGATCCCCTTCCACCACACCTTCGCCAAAGTCAACAAAGCCCTCGCCGGCGGCATCCCGCTCAACGCGATCCTCCTCTCCACCGTCATCCAGCTCCTCCTCGGGCTCATCTACCTCGGCTCGAGTGCCGCCTTCAACGCCTTCGTCGGAGTCGCCGTCATGTGCCTCGGCTCGAGTTACGCGATGCCCGTTGCGATCTCGCTCGCAAACGGGCGGAAAGACATGGCCGACTCGCCATTTGGCCTTGGGCGCGCGGGGACTTGTTTGAACGTGGCTGCGGTCGTGTGGGCGATGTTTGAACTGATCTTGTTCTCGATGCCGGCGGTGCTGCCTACGACGCCGACTACGATGAGTACGAAGCCATGTTTCCTTGTTTGTTTCAAGGGTGACTGATGTTCAAAAAACAGATTACGCGCCGGTGGTGTTCGTCGGGTTTGCATTCATTAGTGCGGTGTGGTATTTGATTAGTGGGTCTTTTCGGTAGCCCCCGAAATTCGTCTGACTTGGCTTTGGTTTGCAGGCGGTCGGTTCCATTACACTGGACCCTCGCTCCCGGACGAGACGACATCGACATCCACCCCACAGGAGAACGACGAGAGCTCGAAGCAGGGTGATGATCATCTGGAGCTTGAACAGAAGAACATTGACTGATTGGTCAATCGATACGCGATTATGCACCTACGTCGCGGATATCCTGAAAATAGATGATTGACTCTGGGCGAATTCGGATAATTCTGAAGCCATGTCAGTATTAATGTATCCACATCGTGCATGTTAGCGGGCGAAGTAGTATGCATAGAGGATGAATTATCGGTTCTGAACTCGCGCGCCACTAACGATATGTATACGGCATCGACCTTGTTGAAGTCGAAAAGGTCAATGAGAAGGAAGTGGACGGTGAGACACTGGACAAATTCCAACATGAAGAAGTTGAACATCTTGTTGTAAGGATGCACTGGCATGACATTAGAGACCGCCAAGCTGCTTGAGGTATGTATGTACCGCGCGGGGCCGGAGCTAGCTGATTTCAAATATTTGAGCCAGGAGTGTTTCTAGTTGAGAAAACCGAATTTCGCTTATTTGAACCACAGGTGAAAATGGGAATTTGCGAAGTTGGACGTTGTTGTACATGAGGAAAATGAAGTTATTATTGACTTCCAACTTGCCAGCTGGCGTAACAAGAATTGTTCGCTGTGTTTTCAGAGAGTCAGTACACAGGGAATCTGGTGCTACATTCAGTTGATGAAGATCTCGAAAGCAGATTATATCATATTATACATATATCCTTTCATCTCCTCTCCTCTATCCTATCTCGGACAATGTCCCGCCTTCACAATCCCCTCATGCTCAAACACACACGCCTCATCCTTGAGCCAATAATGGTCCGACACCCACCAGAACATCCGGTGCGCGATCCAGTCCTCCCACACCACGCGCCACGGCCGCGTCATGCTCAGATGCTTCAGCTTGCCGTAGTACAGCCAGTTGTGCGGCGTGTATGCTGTTTATCATCATCATCATTATTATCATTTGGGTGAGCGATACGAAGGGAGGGAGGGGCGACGCACCGACGGCGACTTGCGGGTTGACGAAGATGCGCGGTCGCGCGGGCGCGGTGCGGAGATGCATGTCGTATGAGACGAGGAAGCATTCTGATTCGGGACATGGGGTGTCGGCTCGGAATTTCAGGGGACTTCCTGCTGGGACGGAGGGCAGGGTGGCTGGTGTGGACGAATGAGAATGAACAGGCGGATTGAATGAACTTTGAAACGTACTGGGAGGCAGGAACCAGTTGGCGTCGAAGACCGCGACGCCGTTCCAGCAAGCCGCGACTTCCACGGGCTCCTCTCGGCGCAGGCTGTCGACGGCAACAGTGTCGGACGAGAAGTAGGGCCATATCTCTTTGGTGCGTTTGCCACAGGAGTCGCGGATCACCCAGCTAATAAAAGATATCAGCATAGATAGTATTTGACCGCGGAACTGACGTGTCATAAAGGCCTATCCCGTCAAAGTCGAGGCCGCACGCGAGGTCAAAGTCCCCGTCCTTCGTGCCTAGTAAGCGGACGATGGATCCTGTCTGCAGTCAAGTCTACCTAGACACAAGAATAAAGGTTACGCACTCCACTCGAAGAAAACGTCGTTGAAGAATATGATTTTGTCGAATCTCTTGCTGCCGAGACCGTCCTGGAGGGGCTCGAGGGCCTTGTTCCGCATGTCGGCCATGTACTGCACGCGCTCGTGGCCGTTGCTCTGCCAGCCCTCCCTCCTTCGTCCGTCCTCATCCAGCAGGACCCGATTCCGCACGCGCGCGCGGGTCAGCTGGCCCTCAAACTTGCGCAGCAAGTCTTTCGTGCCGTCGTGCGAGTTGGACTCGTAGATGGAGACGAAGACGTTGTCTGCGCCGAGGTGCCGGATGAGCAGGCTGAGCTGCTTTGTCCATACGGGCAGGTGGGCGCCGTAGTTGTAGAGGTTCGCGGCGATGAAGTATGTCGCGGTGCCGTTGCCACGGAGGACTGGGAGCGGCGTGTTGGGGTTCATGTAAGACGAGCGGCCAGAAGTGGGATATGTCGGCGCGAGGAGGAGGAACGCGCACCATGCGAGACAGAGCGTGAAGCGGACGCGTCGGCGCTTGGGCCAGGCGCGGATGTTCTTGTAGTCGGTCGCATCGGAGAAGGTGAGTGCAGGGACGCATATGACGACGAATGGGATGTAAACGAGCAGCGTAGAGAAGAACCCGAGATGGATGGACACGAATATAGCTGTTGCGAGCGAGAAAGTGACGGCGCCGAGGAATATTCGGTATGAGTGCAGGAAGGAGATGAAGGGTGAACGTCGCCGAGACATTGTAAGTGCTCTATCCAGCGCAGGACATAGTGTGCGCGTCGTGGTAAGTGTGTTGCACTGCCACTCCCATCCCGCTCGCAGGCGTCACCAGCCCGGTCTTCGCTTTAACGACGCTCGTCACCGCTGCGTCACCGCCCCCGTCCCGATCTCCGCGACGCCTCCACGCTCCACACGACTCGATCCTCCGCGTTGACGCTGCCCCAAATCCGCCGTCCCGACCCGTCGAACGCCCTATCGAACTCGCAACGCCGTCGTCGTGACGGCGTTCACAGACGGATTGTGTCGTGCTAAGCGCCGTGCGTGTCAGTACTCACCTAACTCGCCTGCGCTAACGTCGAGTCCTCCCTCCCTGATGCGGCTGCTCGTGCGTTCTTGCGTCGCGCGCACGACGTCCCGCTGACGTCAAGTACAAGATTCGGATTACACAAAGCCGTCTTGCTTTCCGCTTGCGACTCACGCGCGAACGCCCTCGCAGCCGTTTCGCACCTCGAGATCGTCCACCTCGTCTCCCTGGTCTGCCCTCTCCTCGTCTCGTCTCGTCCCCGGGGTTGCAAATTATCTTCGGTTCATCTTCGTCATTCTTTCTTTCTTTGCCCGCAACCACACACTCATACTTACACTACGCCCACCACAGGCGCTACACCGCGACGCGACCACCGAACGAACGCCCGTGCGCGACCGCATTTGTTCATATTCACTTACCTGACCCGACGCTGTTACTCGCCGTTATTATGGACGAACGAATCCGCGCGCGTTCGGTGAGTCAGGTAAGTTTCGCTGTATTCATTGAGATGCGACGCGGATATTGATAGTCGGCATTCAGGTATTGAACTCGCGTGCATTCCGCCCGGTGCCCCAAATCCACGTCGGCCGACGCGCTGGTATGTCTCTTTGATAATCAATCTCACATGCTTTTTATTGACTTCTCGTCGACTTGGTACAGAATCCGTACACGAAGTACAATCTAATATGTACGTCTACATCCATGTTTTGTGTACCGTCACTAATTTGACGAGTAATCTAGTCGTGTAGATCAACTCCCGAACGAACGACGAACGAGTGTCGCACCGCGCACTCTATTCCGAGTCGCCGGAGTAGATTTGAGAGGCAAATTGAAAGCAAGATTCTCCGCGCCTCACGAATCGTGTAGCTAACGTCCCGAACGAGCCCACGCACTCCGCTCCGAGTCGGGGGTACCTTACCCGTGTAATTGTAAGTTGAAGATCGAGTCGGCCGCTAATATTTACAGTCGAAGGTGAATGAAAGAAAAACAAAACCCCCTTGCTATTGAAAGGTTAGATGTCTTGTATAGTTACAGTAACGTATTGAATTCCATTCAAATTACCTTGAGAGATGAATGAGAGAATGTAAGACCTAAGTGCGGAGGCGGATCAGTGAATATACAAGGAGAAACAGAGGGCGAGACCAAACTCACTCGGTGGGACGAAAAGACGGCGGCGCGCCGGGGCGGGCAAGTAAGCTGTAGTCCATAAGTACATGAAATCTCAAGCATAAGACACCTCGTTTGATCTCGATTCAGAGGCGAGTCAGTATATATAGGAGAAACAAAGACGTGCGTACCCACCTTCCCTGTCGATACTTTCCTATATCAATGATGAATAGAATGCAGTTCAATTCATGACACGCTTACCTCCAGTAAATATAGATTCACAGGGAGAATGACATCAAAGTCAAGTAGAGTCTGGATGCGGGTGAGTGAATATCAACCGAGAAATAGAGAGTGGCCCAGACGAAACTCACCTGACGTGGGATACGCCGAGTCGCGGGAGTAAGCCATATCTGAACGGACAATCATAAGTCCCGAGCCGTGTCACGAGTGAAAAAAGCGAACGCACCTATAATGCATATCGGGGGGAAGCTACTGAGTCGGGAGTTTGAGGAAAGGGTCAGTGATTATACAGTCAGTATAGAATCTAGATTATACGAGTTCAGATAGTACTGGGCCGCGCATTGAACCAAGTACACTGCTTACCTCAAGAATGAATGACCTATGTTTCGATCCGGTTCAGTGAATATAAACGGCGAAAACAAAGTGCCGCTGAGAAACTTACTCGGGATGAAAGACGGTGGGGCGGTCTCCAGGCCGAGTCGGGGAGTAAGTAATCTATATCTGCAAAGAGAATCATAAGTCCCGTGTAGTCTTATGAATCACAATAATAAGAACATACCTCCCTCGTGTGAACTCAAGCGCGAGTCGAGACTTTACATTCACAATCTGAACTAAGAGGAATAAGTTGCATGAAACAAAACGAGATGAAATAACTCACATAACTCAGCGCTTGCGCGCGAGAACATAAGGGACTGATTTATATCAAAGTCAGACTAACATGACGAGGAAAAGAAAAAAAGATGGGACGCACTTGAAATTCACTTCGCAGACAGTCGTCGAGGAGAGTTTCGGCCTGGACTCGAGTCAGAATCGACAAAGAAATAAAAAGATTAGACACACCTCGTCGTGCACGGTTACGGCCTGCAGTCGAGTCAAAATAGAGTGTAAGGTGCAGTGGATGTTGATGAGATGGAAGCACAAATATCGGGGAAAGTTACTGAGTCGGGAGTTTGAGCTAGGAAGTGGTCAGAGTCGGTATGGACTCTACGAGTTCAGATAGTACTGGGCCGGGCATTGGAGGGCTCGGGCTTGATCTTCAGATTTACAGTCTGAATCGCGAGGAGAGGAATAAGCCAAATCAAACAAAGAGACGAAATAAATCTCACTTGAACAAAGACTAGCGAACGAGAACGTGAGGAACACGACCACGTACCTTAGTCGGTCAAGGTCAAACATTGGTGTATCATGAAATAAAGATTAGACGTACCTTCGCGTCGCATGCCTTCGGCGAGCGAGACGGGCTGCAATCAAGTCAGAATAGAGTGAAAGGTGGGGAATAAGAATTGGACGAGTCGGCAGCAAACTCCTAGATGGAAACCACAGTTAGTCCGAGTAAGAATATCAGAAAGTCAGAAACGAAACGACGTACGTACATAATAAAATTCAGTAAGTAAGAGAAAGTTTACGCTGATGCAAACATACTGACCGGAGATCGCCGACAAACCCGAGTTTGAAGCAGCAGTGAGCGAGATGGAGGTCCAGAAAGTTGAAGGAATTGAGGGTGATGACAGTCTGAGAAGAGGAAACAGAGGCTGCCGAGACGAGATTCAAAGTGAAGGATTTGAGGTGATAACTGTCTGAGAAGAGGAAACAGAGGCAGCCGAGACGAAGTCACCGAGTCGGCACATTTAGATACCAGGATTGAAGTTGATGGACTTGAAGTGATAACAGTCTGAGAAGAGGAAACAGAGTCGAAGTCACAGAGCCGTCAGATTGAAAAACCAAGACTGAAATCAAGTCAGAGAGGCAAATTGAAAGACTTGGGGTGATAGCGCACTGAGAAGACGTAGAGCCGCGGGAACTGGGAGAAGGACAATGTGGGAACGAGACGAGTTTGAAGAGATTGAGGTACATTGAACTTGACGGACGCCGAGTTGATGGGGGTGTAATATTGAAACCAAATTCATTGCGGTAGACATACCTGAAAGCTCGCTTTGAAGCAATCTGAAGTCAACGAGTTAGTAAAGTCATTGAATTATGGAGAGTGAAACAAGACGTACTGAAGAACGTGAACATTGTAGCAGTTCGTGGAACTATAGTTCAAGGGCAATACACAAAAACCCACCCCTCGTGGGCTACAACGACGGCAGTGTGCGTGAAACGCGGCACGCACGGGGAGTGAGAGTACATACCTGAAAGAATAATCATAAGCTTCGGGTCGTCTTGTAAATGGGAATGGGTCTCAGACGAGACGTACCTCATTCGAGCAGAGTTTCGGCCTGCCGGTGGAGTTAAGTCAGAGGCCTTCAAGTCAGTATATGGTAACGAAGGAGTACACACCTGAAACTTGCGGCGTCCCAGTCCGTATCGCGAGAAAGCTAAGTCAAGTCAGAACTGATAAACTTGGACAAAATGAAAAGACATACATAATGATTTACGAGTTCAGATAGTACTGGGCCGCGCATTTAGGGACTTTGTGGTGATAACAGTCTGAGAAGAGCGAAATACAGGAACAAGTAAATTTATACGCACTTGTGTACCGGCATGCTTCTAGATGGAAACCAAGAAAATAAGCTAGAGGAACAACATCAGAAAGTCAGAAACAACTCGATGTACATCGATGATAATGAGGCACGAGAGAAGGAAGAAAGTCAGATGAAATGAAAATGACAAGAAGACCGTGATGCTGAGACGAGACTCCACTGAAGGAATTAGTAAGTATGGAGGAACAATTTAGATGTATGAAAGGGACGTACCGTAGTGAGTTCAGGGAATAGGACTGAGAAAATACAGTCAGTTAGAGAAACTCGAAGGACGAGTAGACGTACGGAGATCGCCGAAGTCGCCGAGAACGTCCGAGGGCTTCAACTGCGATGAGCAAAATGGCATCCCAGCAAAAGGACCTGGTGGAACACATAAAGTAAGCCAAAAAAGAAAGAATAGAGTCGAAGTCAAGGAGGTAAGGACTCACACAAGAAGGGATAGTCGAGGAAGAAGGGTGGAGAGGGGGGAGAATGAGAAAATAGGGAGGAGACATCGCACCTTTTATACACCAGACACCAGAAGCGATGGGCCGGAGTTTGGGCGTCCCAATTACGAAGTATCCGCGCATCCACGGATAAATTAGGGGCGGCGAACTCGTCGAGAGAAAAGAAGGGGAATTATCCTGCAAATATTCGTGAGCTGGAAGAAGTGTGCGAGAGTTCCCAGCGGCCGTCGGAGGAATTATGGCATGTCATTCCAATTGAAATCTTCGCCGTCGGCGAGGGGAAACGACGCCCGGGACTCGGAAGATAGGTATGGTGTAAATTCCTGGAAAAGCGGAATTGTACGGTTTTGAAGGCCTTTGAAGAGCCAAGGCGTGTGGGGGGGGGACTGAAATGATATGAGAAATAAGTTCTCTGGAGTTGGATCCCGGAGGGAAGGTAAAGAAAGGGACAGAAATTGATATTGGTGTGAAACTCACCAAAGTTCCCCTGGTCGTATTTCTACGCGGGAGTGCCCAGAACGCCCGCCGAGACTGCGGAGGAATCAAGCCACGTAATATACGTTGTTCCCCTGGTGACCGGCGGAGCCAATGTCATGTAGGGTCCGATTTTTGCGAAAGTACTCACCAATGGAATTCCAGAACTTCTCGCTGCGCTGAGCCCTGGATTGAGGGACATTCGGCAGTTTGATCCACTAGGAGTCATTCCTGGGATTATGTAAGAGGATCATTGAGGGGAATACGAGCCAACAGGCGACGACGTGGTGGTTGGAAAGTCAACTTCCCAATGCGGAAGCGATGTGTCAGTTGTCCGAATTTGGACACAAGGCCAAACAAACGTTTGAGTGCTTTCTTCTCGGACAACAAAAAAGTTATGGTCAATCAGGCTCACAGTAGGAAAGCCGTGGCACAAATTACAGCTCGAGTGAGATGTTTGGGGTGTGTACACGTGAAACAAAAAAAAACGAAATATAAACAATGAAAAATAAGCTTGGGAGTCGAACTAATAACAGTATATGCTAGAGGGAGGAGTAAACCACTACACTAAGGATGCCATACAAGCCGGTGGAAATGTGGAGATATCACCAACATGCAAGCGACCTCTAAGAACAGCCGAATTTACGTCCCCGCAATTTTGATCTCTGCGAACTCGCATCAAAACCAGCAGATGGCGTGATTTTACAACACTTACGTTCCAACTTCCAACCACCCTGGACGGGGACTTTGCTTGCATACAGCTCATATGACGACAAAGGGAAAGGAAAGCCGTGGCACGAGTTACATCTCTACTTGGATATTTACAAAATGGAGATGAAAAATCGAGGCGAAAGCAAGGCGAAAGTCGAACTAATAACATGACATATTGTAGGGAGTAAGAAACCACTGCACCAACCACTGCACCAAAGAAGACATACAGGTCCACGGAATGGTGGAGATATCACTAACACGCAGGCGACCTTTCGGATTCAGGTCCCCGCAATTTTAATTCCCGCGAACTCGCATCAAAACCAGCCGATGCCGTTTTGACAGATCGGCACACTTACGTTCCGACGTCCAAGTTCCAACCACACTGAACGGGGACTTTCGCATGCGACTCACACGGCGAGCTCCCTCTTGCCAACAAGGAAGAAATGAATAGGAAATCCAAGGTGCTGGTAAGGTATGTGGGGAATCATTTTAATCAGGAAGTACTTGGACAGGAATTGCGTGCCAGCAGTGAGTATGTAGTGGAAAAACAAAAAGAAATCAAAGCTACAACCAGAGCGAGACTTGAACCAAAAGCTCCCCAAGGGAGAAGCGAAGTAGGACACACCCACAACCAATAGACCAAAGGTGACACACAAGTGATGAAGGAAAGCGAGAATATTATGGCACCTTAGGCCACCTGGCAGGAACAGCCGAACTCCGTGCTTTTGATCTCCGCTTGGTCGCATCAGATTCAGCCGATGTTGTAACTTTGGCAAATCAGTGTCGTACTTATTATCCAACTGGGCTGAAACTTCCTTCGAACACACAGCGCACCCACTACCAAATCAGTGCGTGATGGCACCCATTACTTCATTCACAGTGCTGGTTCCTCAATTAAATGGGCATTTTAGTTAGCAACGCTTCTCTAAATATTGCAATATGAATAGTTCGGCGCGAAACTCAATTCGAAGTCCCTAATTTGGGACTGCATCAAATTGAATGATATCTGTTTTATACTTAGAAAAGTGTAACTAACTAAAATAATCACTAAATCCATTAGTAACCAATCAGAGTGCTCGCCTATGGATTTAGTGAGCATTTTAGTTAGCTACACTTCTCTAACTATAATAAAACAAATATTATTGAATTTGATTCAGTCCGCTGCTAACTAAAATGTCTATTTAATTGAGGGACCAGCGCTGTGATTCGGTTGGAGGCTGAGCATCAAGCAAGCAGTAATTTCTTGATTTTACCTTTTTTGAGCTTCCCGCGAGCAGCGCAGGAAGCAAGAGGTCTTGAGCTTTATAATACCTTTGATGGCATTTTCCAAGCCAAATGTGGCCCTTTTTTCAAAACAAAAAAGCTGCCGGCAGGCGCATACTGCCTCAAGTGGAAGATTACATGTGTATCAATCCTAAGCAAATTTGACTTTGATCAGAGGCTGAGAATGGCGGAGGCGCCGCTTCGCGGCGCCGAAGCAATACTTGCATCAAGGAAGCAGTAATTTTGATTTCAAGGTTTTTGAGCTTCCCGCGAGGAGCGGCGCAGGAAGCAAAAGGTCTTAATCTCTATAGCACCTTTGATGGCATTTTCCAAGCCAAATGTGCCTCTTTTTTTCAAAAGAAAAAGCTGCCGGCAGGCGCATACCGCCTCAAGTGGAATATTACATGTGTACCAATCCCCCACAAATTGGAATTCCATTGGAGGGTGTGGGCAGAGGCGCCGCAAAGCGGCACTTGAGTGATTTTTTGATTCCAAGTTTTTTGAGCTTCCCATGAGCGCCGAACCACGCAAAAGGTCTTGATCTATATGATACATTTGATGGCATTTTCCAAGCTGAAGATCCCTTTTTTTTCAAAATACAAAGCTGCTGGCAGGTGCATACCACCTCAAGTAGAATATTACCTTTTGCGTGGTTCGGCGCTCGCGGGAAGCTCAAAAAACTTGAAATCAAAATTTGACTCCGGCGCTGCTTCGCGGTGCCTCCACCCACACCCTCCAATGGAGTTCCGATTTGCAGGGGATTGGTACACATGTCTTGATCTGTATGATACGTTTGATGGCATTTTCCAAGCTAAAGATGCCTTTTTTTTCACAAGAAAAAGCTGCCGGCAGGCACATACCACCTCAAGTGCAATATTCCGTGTGCATCAATCACCAGTAGTTTGGAGCTTTATTGGAAGGTGCGGGTGGAGGTGCTGCGAAGCAGCACCAAAGCAATTTCTTGATCTCAAGGTTTTTGAACTTCCCGTGAGCAGCACCGCCATAGCAGCACATATCACACTGAAGTAATTTATGCAAAAAGCACTGATTTTCGATTACAAGTTTTCCGAGCATCCCGCGAGCGACCTATCTCATCCACCAGACGTTCACAAGTTCAACCCAGCCAGGAGTCAACTTTCGATTCCAAGTTTTGATCCTCGTGTGAGCGCTGCTGAAGCGATACATGGCAATTTTTGTTTCAAGCTTTCCAAGCTTCCCACGAGCGGCACGTCTCAATGCCGGTAGTGCCAGCATGTTCACAAGTTCAACCCAGCCAGCAATCATTTATTGAATTTATGAGCTTCCCGTGAGCAAGCCATGTCTTCCCAGTGTGTTTCCCGTTTATGTGGCGTGTCCCCTAGATCAACCCAGCTAGAAGTTGATTTTTCCGATTTCTGAGATTCCGTGAGCGGGACATCGCGATCTGTTTCTCATTTACAGTATTTTCCACCATAACGTACATGGTCACGTAAATGACACAATCCACCGCTCGTCGCAGAGTGGAGCGGTGTGCATCTGCTTCCACCTAGCTATTCCATTTCGATATAATATACACAAGATCTTCAAGAGGTATCATTTCATCCTCAAGATTCTGAGTCGGAGGAGGCAATTGAATGAATTCCGCATTAGTCTCGAATCCCGCCGTCAATATGGAATCCCGGTGTCAAGACGAAATCCTGCATCTAAACCCATGGAGGTACCAGGCGATGTGCACTATGTTCCGCGACATAGATTCGGCAACTGGTCATCAAGGGTGGTTCAACCGAAACGACTTGGTACTTACTTTGTACCTCATCTCCTTCAATTTCATTTTGTTGACCAAGTTGTACTTTGTCCGCCGTACTGATTCAAGATTGAATTTTAAGGTTAGGGTTAGTCCACCTCACCGAGACCCACCAAACGACCCGACCCGTACAGGCAAGTCGTTACGAGTACATGCAAAATGAGCTTTACGTGGTTTGTGTTAATTCAATTTTTCTTCCCCGCGGGGCGCAATTCACCGCTTCGCAAATCGATATGGTTATTTGTTTGGTTTCAACGGCGCCCGCGCGAGGTATATAAGAGAGGGTGGGCGGTCCGCGGCTGCGACTTGTCGCGGTCTGCGACTTAGCGCGGGATGTGATTGCACAATTGAAAGAATTTAAGCGAAGAACAGAGCACTCACCATGTACAACGAGAACAAGCACTCACCACTACCTCGCACAAGGACGTTGTTGTACATGAGGAAAATGAAGTTATTATTGACTTCCAACTTGCCAGCTGGCGTAACAAGAATTGTTCGCTGTGTTTTCAGAGAGTCAGTACACAGGGAATCTGGTGCTACATTCAGTTGATGAAGATCTCGAAAGCAGATTATATCATATTATACATATATCCTTTCATCTCCTCTCCTCTATCCTATCTCGGACAATGTCCCGCCTTGACAATCCCCTCATGCTCAAACACACACGCCTCATCCTTGAGCCAATAATGGTCCGACACCCACCAGAACATCCGGTGCGCGATCCAGTCCTCCCACACCACGCGCCACGGCCGCGTCATGCTCAGATGCTTTAGCTTGCCGTAGTACAGCCAGTTGTGCGGCGTGTATGCTGTTTATCATCATCATCATTATTATCATTTGGGTGAGCGATACGAAGGGAGGGAGGGGCGACGTACCGACAGCGACTTGCGGGTTGACGAAGATGCGCGGTCGCGCGGGGCGGTGCGGAGATGCATGTCGTATGAGACGAGGAAGCATTCTGATTCGGGACATGGGGTGTCGGCTCGGAATTTCAGGGGACTTCCTGCTGGGACGGAGGGCAGGGTGGCTGGTGTGGACGAATGAGAATGAACAGGCGGATTGAATGAACTTTGAAACGTACTGGGAGGCAGGAACCAGTTGGCGTCGAACACCGCGACGCCGTTCCAGCAAGCCGCGACTTCCACGGGCTCCTCTCGGCGCAGGCTGTCGACGGCAACAGTGTCGGACGAGAAGTAGGGCCATATCTCTTTGGTGCGTTTGCCACAGGAGTCGCGGATCACCCAGCTAATAAAAGATATCAGCATAGATAGTATTTGACCGCGGAACTGACGTGTCATAAAGGCCTATCCCGTCAAAGTCGAGGCCGCACGCGAGGTCAAAGTCCCCGTCCTTCGTGCCTAGTAAGCGGACGATGGATCCTGTCTGCAGTTAAGTCTACCTAGACACAAGAATATAGGTTACGCACTCCACTCGAAGAAAACGTCGTTGAAGAATATGATTTTGTCGAATCTCTTGCTGCCGAGACCGTCCTGGAGGGGCTCGAGGGCCTTGTTCCGCATGTCGGCCATGTACTGCACGCGCTCGTGGCCGTTGCTCTGCCAGCCCTCCCTCCTTCGTCCGTCCTCATCCAGCAGGACCCGATTCCGCACGCGCGCGCGGGTCAGCTGGCCCTCAAACTTGCGCAGCAAGTCTTTCGTGCCGTCGTGCGAGTTGGACTCGTAGATGGAGACGAAGACGTTGTCTGCGCCGAGGTGCCGGATGAGCAGGCTGAGCTGCTTTGTCCATACGGGCAGGTGGGCGCCGTAGTTGTAGAGGTTCGCGGCGATGAAGTATGTCGCGGTGCCGTTGCACGGAGGACTGGGAGCGGCGTGTTGGGGTTCATGTAAGACGAGCGGCCAGAAGTGGGATATGTCGGCGCGAGGAGGAGGAACGCGCACCATGCGAGACAGAGCGTGAAGCGGACGCGTCGGCGCTTGGGCCAGGCGCGGATGTTCTTGTAGTCGGTCGCATCGGAGAAGGTGAGTGCAGGGACGCATATGACGACGAATGGGATGTAAACGAGCAGCGTAGAGAAGAACCCGAGATGGATGGACACGAATATAGCTGTTGCGAGCGAGAAAGTGACGGCGCCGAGGAATATTCGGTATGAGTGCAGGAAGGAGATGAAGGGTGAACGTCGCCGAGACATTGTAAGTGCTCTATCCAGCGCAGGACATAGTGGTGCGCGTCGTGGTAAGTGTGTTGCACTGCCACTCCCATCCCGCTCGCAGGCGTCACCAGCCCGGTCTTCGCTTTAACGACGCTCGTCACCGCTGCGTCACCGCCCCCGTCCCGATCTCCGCGACGCCTCCACGCTCCACACGACTCGATCCTCCGCGTTCTCGACATCCGACGCTGCCCCAACTCAATGTCCCAAATCCCGCCGTCCCGACCCGCCGAACGCCCTATCGAACTCGCAACGGCCGTCATCGTGACGGCGTTCACAGACAGATTGTGTCGTGCTAAGCGCCGTGCGTGTCAGTACTCACCTACTAACTCGCCTGCGCTGACGTCGAGTCCTCCCTCCCTGATGCGGCTGCTCGTGCGTTCTTGCGTCGCGCGCACGACGTCCCGCTGACGTCAAGTACAAGATTCGGATTACACCAAAGCCGTCTTGCTTTCCGCTTGCGACTCACGCGCGAACGCCCTCGCAGCCGTTTCGCACCTCGAGATCGTCCACCTCGTCTCCCTGGTCTGCCCTCTCCTTGTCTCGTCTCGTCCCCGGGGTTGCAAATTATCTTCGGTTATCTTCGTCATTCTTTCTTTCTTTGCCCGCAACCACACACTCATACTTACACTACGCCCACCACAGGCGCTACACCCGCGACGCGACCACCGAACGAACGCCCGTGGCGACCGCATTTGTTCCATATTCACTTACCTGACCCGACGCTGTTACTCGCCGTTATTATGGACGAACGAATCCGCGCGCGTTCGGTGAGTCAGGTAAGTTTCGCTGTATTCATTGAGATGCGACGCGGATATTGATAGTCGGCATTCAGGTATTGAACTCGTGTGCATTCCGCCCGGTGCCCCAAATCCACGTCGGCCGACGCGCTGGTATGTCTCTTTGATAATCAATCTCACATGCTTTTTATTGACTTCTCGTCGACTTGGTACAGAATCCGTACACGAAGTACAATCTAATATGTACGTCTACATCCATGTTTTGTGTACCGTCACTAATTTGACGAGTAATCTAGTCGTGTAGATCAACTCCCGAACGAACGACGAACGAGTGTCGCACCGCGCACTCTATTCCGAGTCGCCGGAGTAGATTTGAGAGGCCAAATTGAAAGCAAGATTCTCCGCGCCTCACGAATCGTGTAGCTAACGTCCGAACGAGCCCACGCACTCCGCTCCGAGTCGGGGGTACCTTACCCGTGTAATTGTAAGTTGAAGATCGAGTCGGCCGCTAATATTTACAGTCGAAGGTGAATGAAAGAAAAACAAAACCCCCTTGCTATTGAAAGGTTAGATGTCTTGTATAGTTACAGTAACGTATTGAATTCCATTCAAATTACCTTGAGAGATGAATGAGAGAATGTAAGACCTAAGTGCGGAGGCGGATCAGTGAATATACAAGGAGAAACAGAGGGCGAGACCAAACTCACTCGGTGGGACGAAAGACGGCGGCGCGCCGGGGCGGGCAAGTAAGCTGTAGTCCCATAAGTACATGAAATCTCAAGCATAAGACACCTCGTTTGATCTCGATTCAGAGGCGAGTCAGTATATATAGGAGAAACAAAGAATAAAATGACGTGCGTACCCACCTTCCCTGTCGATACTTTCCTATATCAATGATGAATAGAATTCATGACACGCTTACCTCCAGTAAATATAGATTCACAGGGAGAATGACATCAAAGTCAAGTAGAGTCTGGATGCGGGTGAGTGAATATCAACCGAGAAATAGAGAGTGGCCCAGACGAAACTCACCTGACGTGGGATACGCCGAGTCGCGGGAGTAAGCCATATCTGAACGGACAATCATAAGTCCCGAGCCGTGTCACGAGTGAAAAAGCGAACGCACCTATAATGCATATCGGGGGGAAGCTACTGAGTCCGGGAGTTTGAGGAAAGGGTCAGTGATTATACAGTCAGTATAGAATCTAGATTATACGAGTTCAGATAGTACTGGGCCGCGCATTGAACCAAGTACACTGCTTACCTCAAGAATGAATGACCTATGTTTCGATCCGGTTCAGTGAATATAAACGGCGAAAACAAAGTGCCGCTGAGAAACTTACTCGGGATGAAAGACGGTGGGCGGTCTCCAGGCCGAGTCGGGGAGTAAGTAATCTATATCTGCAAAGAGAATCATAAGTCCCGTGTAGTCTTATGAATCACAATAATAAGAACATACCTCCCTCGTGTGAACTCAAGCGCGAGTCGAGACTTTACATTCACAATCTGAACTAAGAGGAATAAGTTGCATGAAACAAAACGAGATGAAATAACTCACATAACTCAGCGCTTGCGCGCGAGAACATAAGGGACTGATTTATATCAAAGTCAGACTAACATGACGAGGAAAAGAAAAAAAGATGGGACGCACTTGAAATTCACTTCGCAGACAGTCGTCGAGGAGAGTTTCGGCCTGGACTCGAGTCAGAATCGACAAAGAAATAAAAAGATTAGACACACCTCGTCGTGCACGGTTACGGCCTGCAGTCGAGTCAAAATAGAGTGTAAGGTGCAGTGGATGTTGATGAGATGGAAGCACAAATATCGGGGAAAGTTACTGAGTCGGGAGTTTGAGCTAGGAAGTGGTCAGAGTCGGTATGGACTCTACGAGTTCAGATAGTACTGGGCCGGGCATTGGAGGGCTCGGGCTTGATCTTCAGATTTACAGTCTGAATCGCGAGGAGAGGAATAAGCCCAAATCAAACAAAGAGACGAAATAAATCTCACTTGAACAAAGACTAGCGAACGAGAACGTGAGGAACACGACCACGTACCTTAGTCGGTCAAGGTCAAACATTGGTGTATCATGAAATAAAGATTAGACGTACCTTCGCGTCGCATGCCTTCGGCGAGCGAGACGGGCTGCAATCAAGTCAGAATAGAGTGAACGGTGGGGAATAAGAATTGGACGAGTCGGCAGCAAACTCCTAGATGGAAACCACAGTTAGTCCGAGTAAGAATATCAGAAAGTCAGAAACGAAACGACGTACGTACATAATAAAATTCAGTAAGTAAGAGAAAGTTTACGCTGATGCAACATACTGACCGGAGATCGCCGACAAACCCGAGTTTGAAGCAGCAGTGAGCGAGATGGAGGTCCAGAAAGTTGAAGGAATTGAGGGTGATGACAGTCTGAGAAGAGGAAACAGAGGCTGCCGAGACGAGATTCAGAGTGAAGGATTTGAGGTGATAACTGTCTGAGAAGAGGAAACAGAGGCAGCCGAGACGAAGTCACCGAGTCGGCACATTGAGATACCAAGATTGAAGGTGATGGACTTGAAGTGATAACAGTCTGAGAAGAGGAAACAGAGTCGAAGTCACAGAGCCGTCAGATTGAAAAACCAAGACTGAAATCAAGTCAGAGAGGCAAATTGAAAGACTTGGGGTGATAGCGCACTGAGAAGACGTAGAGCCGCGGGAACTGGGAGAAGGACAATGTGGGAACGAGACGAGTTTGAAGAGATTGAGGTACATTGAACTTGACGGACGCCGAGTTGATGGGGGTGTAATATTGAAACCAAATTCATTGCGGTAGACATACCTGAAAGCTCGCTTTGAAGCAATCTGAAGTCAACGAGTTAGTAAAGTCATTGAATTATAGAGAGTGAAACAAGACGTACTGGAAGAACACGAACATTGTAGCAGTTCGTGGAACTATAGTTCAAGGGCAATACACAAAAACCCACCCCTCGTGGGCTACAACGACGGCAGTGTGCGTGAAACGCGGCACGCACGGGGAGTGAGAGTACATACCTGAAAGAATAATCATAAGCTTCGGGTCATCTTGGAAATGGGAATGGGTCTCAGACGAGACGTACCTCATTCGAGCAGAATTTCGGCCTGCCGGTGGAGTTAAGTCAGAGGCCTTCAAGTCAGTATATGGTAACGAAGGAGTACACACCTGAAACTTACGGCGGTCCCAGTCCGTATCGCGAGAAAGCTAAGTCAAGTCAGAACTGATAAACTTGGACAAAATGAAAAGACATACATAATGATTTACGAGTTCAGATAGTACTGGGCCGCGCATTTAGGGACTTTGTGGTGATAACAGTCTGAGAAGAGCGAAATACAGGAACAAGTAAATTTATACGCACTTGTGTACCGGCATGCTTCTAGATGGAAACCAAGAAAATAAGCTAGAGGAACAACATCAGAAAGTCAGAAACAACTCGATGTACATCGATGATAATGAGGCACGAGAGAAGGAAGAAAGTCAGATGAAATGAAAATGACAAGAAGACCGTGATGCTGAGACGAGAACTCCCACTGAAGGAATTAGTAAGTATGGAGGAACAATTTAGATGTATGAAAGGGACGTACCGTAGTGAGTTCAGGGAATAGGACTGAGAAAATACAGTCAGTTAGAGAAACTCGAAGGACGAGTAGACGTACGGAGATCGCCGAAGTCGCCGAGAACGTCCGAGGGCTTCAACTGCGATGAGCAAAATGGCATCCCAGCAAAAGGACCTGGTGGAACACATAAAGTAAGCCACAAAAGAAAGAATAGAGTCGAAGTCAAGGAGGTAAGGACTCACACAAGAAGGGATAGTCGAGGAAGAAGGGTGGAGAGGGGGGAGAATGAGAAAATAGGGAGGAGACATCGCACCTTTTATACACCAGACACCAGAAGCGATGGGCCGGAGTTTGGGCGTCCCAATTACGAAGTATCCGCGCATCCACGGATAAATTAGGGGCGGCGAACTCGTCGAGAGAAAAGAAGGGGAATTATCCTGCAAATATTCGTGAGCTGGAAGAAGTGTGCGAGAGTTCCCCAGCGGCCGTCGGAGGAATTATGGCATGTCATTCCAATTGAAATCTTCGCCGTCGGCGAGGGGAACGACGCCCGGGACTCGGAAGATAGGTATGGTGTAAATTCCTGGAAAAGCGGAATTGTACGGTTTTGAAGGCCTTTGAGAAGCCAAGGCGTGTGGGGGGGGACTGAAATGATATGAGAAATAAGTTCTCTGGAGTTGGATCCCGGAGGGAAGGTAAACAAAGGGACAGAAATTGATATTGGTGTGAAACTCACCAAAGTTCCCCTGGTCGTATTTCTACGCGGGAGTGCCCAGAACGCCCGCCGAGACTGCGGAGGAATCAAGCCACGTAATATACGTTGTTCCCCTGGTGACCGGCGGAGCCAATGTCATGTAGGGTCCGATTTTTGCGAAAGTACTCACCAATGGAATTCCAGAACTTCTCGCTGCGCTGAGCCCTGGATTGAGGGACATTCGGCAGTTTGATCCACTAGGAGTCATTCCTGGGATTATGTAAGAGGATCATTGAGGGAATACGAGCCAACAGGCGACGACGTGGTGGTTGGAAAGTCAACTTCCCAATGCGGAAGCGATGTGTCAGTTGTCCGAATTTGGACACAAGGCCAAACAAACGTTTGAGTGCTTTCTTCTCGGACAACAAAAAAGTTATGGTCAATCAGGCTCACAGTAGGAAGCCGTGGCACAAATTACAGCTCGAGTGAGATGTTTGGGGTGTGTACACGTGAAACAAAAAAAAAACGAAATATAAACAATGAAAAATAAGCTTGGGAGTCGAACTAATAACAGTATATGCTAGAGGGAGGAGTAAACCACTACACTAAGGATGCCATACAAGCCGGTGGAAATGTGGAGATATCACCAACATGCAAGCGACCTCTAAGAACAGCCGAATTTACGTCCCCGCAATTTTGATCTCTGCGAACTCGCATCAAAACCAGCAGATGGCGTGATTTTACAACACTTACGTTCCAACTTCCAACCACCCTGGACGGGGACTTTGCTTGCATACAGCTCATATGACGACAAAGGGAAAGGAAAGCCGTGGCACGAGTTACATCTCTACTTGGATATTTACAAAATGGAGATGAAAAATCGAGGCGAAAGCAAGGCGAAAGTCGAACTAATAACATGACATATTGTAGGGAGTAAGAAACCACTGCACCAACCACTGCACCAAAGAAGACATACAGGTCCACGGAATGGTGGAGATATCACTAACACGCAGGCGACCTTTCGGATTCAGGTCCCCGCAATTTTAATTCCCGCGAACTCGCATCAAAACCAGCCGATGCCGTTTTGACAGATCGGCACACTTACGTTCCGACGTCCAAGTTCCAACCACACTGAACGGGGACTTTCGCATGCGACTCACACGGCGAGCTCCCTCTTGCCAACAAGGAAGAAATGAATAGGAAATCCAAGGTGCTGGTAAGGTATGTGGGGAATCATTTTAATCAGGAAGTACTTGGACAGGAATTGCGTGCCAGCAGTGAGTATGTAGTGGAAAAACAAAAAGAAATCAAAGCTACAACCAGAGCGAGACTTGAACCAAAAGCTCCCCAAGGGAGAAGCGAAGTAGGACACACCCACAACCAATAGACCAAAGGTGACACACAAGTGATGAAGGAAAGCGAGAATATTATGGCACCTTAGGCCACCTGGCAGGAACAGCCGAACTCCGTGCTTTTGATCTCCGCTTGGTCGCATCAGATTCAGCCGATGTTGTAACTTTGGCAAATCAGTGTCGTACTTATTATCCAACTGGGCTGAAACTTCCTTCGAACACACAGCGCACCCACTACCAAATCAGTGCGTGATGGCACCCATTACTTCATTCACAGTGCTGGTTCCTCAATTAAATGGGCATTTTAGTTAGCAACGCTTCTCTAAATATTGCAATATGAATAGTTCGGCGCGAAACTCAATTCGAAGTCCCTAATTTGGGACTGCATCAAATTGAATGATATCTGTTTTATACTTAGAAAAGTGTAACTAACTAAAATAATCACTAAATCCATTAGTAACCAATCAGAGTGCTCGCCTATGGATTTAGTGAGCATTTTAGTTAGCTACACTTCTCTAACTATAATAAAACAAATATTATTGAATTTGATTCAGTCCGCTGCTAACTAAAATGTCTATTTAATTGAGGGACCAGCGCTGTGATTCGGTTGGAGGCTGAGCATCAAGCAAGCAGTAATTTCTTGATTTTACCTTTTTTGAGCTTCCCGCGAGCAGCGCAGGAAGCAAGAGGTCTTGAGCTTTATAATACCTTTGATGGCATTTTCCAAGCCAAATGTGGCCCTTTTTTCAAAACAAAAAAGCTGCCGGCAGGCGCATACTGCCTCAAGTGGAAGATTACATGTGTATCAATCCTAAGCAAATTTGACTTTGATCAGAGGCTGAGAATGGCGGAGGCGCCGCTTCGCGGCGCCGAAGCAATACTTGCATCAAGGAAGCAGTAATTTTGATTTCAAGGTTTTTGAGCTTCCCGCGAGGAGCGGCGCAGGAAGCAAAAGGTCTTAATCTCTATAGCACCTTTGATGGCATTTTCCAAGCCAAATGTGCCTCTTTTTTTCAAAAGAAAAAGCTGCCGGCAGGCGCATACCGCCTCAAGTGGAATATTACATGTGTACCAATCCCCCACAAATTGGAATTCCATTGGAGGGTGTGGGCAGAGGCGCCGCAAAGCGGCACTTGAGTGATTTTTTGATTCCAAGTTTTTTGAGCTTCCCATGAGCGCCGAACCACGCAAAAGGTCTTGATCTATATGATACATTTGATGGCATTTTCCAAGCTGAAGATCCCTTTTTTTTCAAAATACAAAGCTGCTGGCAGGTGCATACCACCTCAAGTAGAATATTACCTTTTGCGTGGTTCGGCGCTCGCGGGAAGCTCAAAAAACTTGAAATCAAAATTTGACTCCGGCGCTGCTTCGCGGTGCCTCCACCCACACCCTCCAATGGAGTTCCGATTTGCAGGGGATTGGTACACATGTCTTGATCTGTATGATACGTTTGATGGCATTTTCCAAGCTAAAGATGCCTTTTTTTTCACAAGAAAAAGCTGCCGGCAGGCACATACCACCTCAAGTGCAATATTCCGTGTGCATCAATCACCAGTAGTTTGGAGCTTTATTGGAAGGTGCGGGTGGAGGTGCTGCGAAGCAGCACCAAAGCAATTTCTTGATCTCAAGGTTTTTGAACTTCCCGTGAGCAGCACCGCCATAGCAGCACATATCACACTGAAGTAATTTATGCAAAAAGCACTGATTTTCGATTACAAGTTTTCCGAGCATCCCGCGAGCGACCTATCTCATCCACCAGACGTTCACAAGTTCAACCCAGCCAGGAGTCAACTTTCGATTCCAAGTTTTGATCCTCGTGTGAGCGCTGCTGAAGCGATACATGGCAATTTTTGTTTCAAGCTTTCCAAGCTTCCCACGAGCGGCACGTCTCAATGCCGGTAGTGCCAGCATGTTCACAAGTTCAACCCAGCCAGCAATCATTTATTGAATTTATGAGCTTCCCGTGAGCAAGCCATGTCTTCCCAGTGTGTTTCCCGTTTATGTGGCGTGTCCCCTAGATCAACCCAGCTAGAAGTTGATTTTTCGATTTCTGAGATTCCCGTGAGCGGGACATCGCGATCTGTTTCTCATTTACAGTATTTCCACCATAACGTACATGGTCACGTAAATGACACAATCCACCGCTCGTCGCAGAGTGAGCGGTGTGCATCTGCTTCCACCTAGCTATTCCATTTCGATATAATATACACAAGATCTTCAAGAGGTATCATTTCATCCTCAAGATTCTGAGTCGGAGGAGGCAATTGAATGAATTCCGCATTAGTCTCGAATCCCGCCGTCAATATGGAATCCCGGTGTCAAGACGAAATCCTGCATCTAAACCCATGGAGGTACCAGGCGATGTGCACTATGTTCCGCGACATAGATTCGGCAACTGGTCATCAAGGGTGGTTCAACCGAAACGACTTGGTACTTACTTTGTACCTCATCTCCTTCAATTTCATTTTGTTGACCAAGTTGTACTTTGTCCGCCGTACTGATTCAAGATTGAATTTTAAGGTTAGGGTTAGTCCACCTCACCGAGACCCACCAAACGACCCGACCCGTACAGGCAAGTCGTTACGAGTACATGCAAAATGAGCTTTACGTGGTTGTGTTAATTCAATTTTTCTTCCCCGCGGGGCGCAATTCACCGCTTCGCAAATCGATATGGTTATTTGTTTGGTTTCAACGGCGCCCGCGCGAGGTATATAAAGAGAGGGTGGCGGTCGCGGCTGCGACTTGTCGCGGTCTGCGACTTAGCGCGGGATGTGATGCACAATTGAAAGAATTTAAGCGAAGAACAGAGCACTCACCATGTACAACGAGAACAAGCACTCACCACTACCTCGCACAAGGACGTTGTTGTACATGAGGAAAATGAAGTTATTATTGACTTCCAACTTGCCAGCTGGCGTAACAAGAATTGTTCGCTGTGTTTTCAGAGAGTCAGTACACAGGGAATCTGGTGCTACATTCAGTTGATGAAGATCTCGAAAGCAGATTATATCATATTATACATATATCCTTTCATCTCCTCTCCTCTATCCTATCTCGGACAATGTCCCGCCTTGACAATCCCCTCATGCTCAAACACACACGCCTCATCCTTGAGCCAATAATGGTCCGACACCCACCAGAACATCCGGTGCGCGATCCAGTCCTCCCACACCACGCGCCACGGCCGCGTCATGCTCAGATGCTTTAGCTTGCCGTAGTACAGCCAGTTGTGCGGCGTGTATGCTGTTTATCATCATCATCATTATTATCATTTGGGTGAGCGATACGAAGGGAGGGAGGGGCGACGTACCGACAGCGACTTGCGGGTTGACGAAGATGCGCGGTCGCGCGGGCGCGGTGCGGAGATGCATGTCGTATGAGACGAGGAAGCATTCTGATTCGGGACATGGGGTGTCGGCTCGGAATTTCAGGGGACTTCCTGCTGGGACGGAGGGCAGGGTGGCTGGTGTGGACGAATGAGAATGAACAGGCGGATTGAATGAACTTTGAAACGTACTGGGAGGCAGGAACCAGTTGGCGTCGAAGACCGCGACGCCGTTCCAGCAAGCCGCGACTTCCACGGGCTCCTCTCGGCGCAGGCTGTCGACGGCAACAGTGTCGGACGAGAAGTAGGGCCATATCTCTTTGGTGCGTTTGCCACAGGAGTCGCGGATCACCCAGCTAATAAAAGATATCAGCATAGATAGTATTTGACCGCGGAACTGACGTGTCATAAAGGCCTATCCCGTCAAAGTCGAGGCCGCACGCGAGGTCAAAGTCCCCGTCCTTCGTGCCTAGTAAGCGGACGATGGATCCTGTCTGCAGTCAAGTCTACCTAGACACAAGAATAAAGGTTACGCACTCCACTCGAAGAAAACGTCGTTGAAGAATATGATTTTGTCGAATCTCTTGCTGCCGAGACCGTCCTGGAGGGGCTCGAGGGCCTTGTTCCGCATGTCGGCCATGTACTGCACGCGCTCGTGGCCGTTGCTCTGCCAGCCCTCCCTCCTTCGTCCGTCCTCATCCAGCAGGACCCGATTCCGCACGCGCGCGCGGGTCAGCTGGCCCTCAAACTTGCGCAGCAAGTCTTTCGTGCCGTCGTGCGAGTTGGACTCGTAGATGGAGACGAAGACGTTGTCTGCGCCGAGGTGCCGGATGAGCAGGCTGAGCTGCTTTGTCCATACGGGCAGGTGGGCGCCGTAGTTGTAGAGGTTCGCGGCGATGAAGTATGTCGCGGTGCCGTTGCCACGGAGGACTGGGAGCGGCGTGTTGGGGTTCATGTAAGACGAGCGGCCAGAAGTGGGATATGTCGGCGCGAGGAGGAGGAACGCGCACCATGCGAGACAGAGCGTGAAGCGGACGCGTCGGCGCTTGGGCCAGGCGCGGATGTTCTTGTAGTCGGTCGCATCGGAGAAGGTGAGTGCAGGGACGCATATGACGACGAATGGGATGTAAACGAGCAGCGTAGAGAAGAACCCGAGATGGATGGACACGAATATAGCTGTTGCGAGCGAGAAAGTGACGGCGCCGAGGAATATTCGGTATGAGTGCAGGAAGGAGATGAAGGGTGAACGTCGCCGAGACATTGTAAGTGCTCTATCCAGCGCAGGACATAGTGTGCGCGTCGTGGTAAGTGTGTTGCACTGCCACTCCCATCCCGCTCGCAGGCGTCACCAGCCCGGTCTTCGCTTTAACGACGCTCGTCACCGCTGCGTCACCGCCCCCGTCCCGATCTCCGCGACGCCTCCACGCTCCACACGACTCGATCCTCCGCGTTCTCGACATCCGACGCTGCCCCAACTCAATGTCCCAAATCCGCCGTCCCGACCCGCCGAACGCCCTATCGAACTCGCAACGCCGTCATCGTGACGGCGTTCACAGACAGATTGTGTCGTGCTAAGCGCCGTGCGTGTCAGTACTCACCTACTAACTCGCCTGCGCTGACGTCGAGTCCTCCCTCCCTGATGCGGCTGCTCGTGCGTTCTTGCGTCGCGCGCACGACGTCCCGCTGACGTCAAGTACAAGATTCGGATTACACAAAGCCGTCTTGCTTTCCGCTTGCGACTCATGCGCGAACGCCCTCGCAGCCGTTTCGCACCTCGAGATCGTCCACCTCGTCTCCCTGGTCTGCCCTCTCCTTGTCTCGTCTCGTCCCCGGGGTTGCAAATTATCTTCGGTTCATCTTCGTCATTCTTTCTTTCTTTGCCCGCAACCACACACTCATACTTACACTACGCCCACCACAGGCGCTACACCGCGACGCGACCACCGAACGAACGCCCGTGCGCGACCGCATTTGTTCATATTCACTTACCTGACCCGACGCTGTTACTCGCCGTTATTATGGACGAACGAATCCGCGCGCGTTCGGTGAGTCAGGTAAGTTTCGCTGTATTCATTGAGATGCGACGCGGATATTGATAGTCGGCATTCAGGTATTGAACTCGTGTGCATTCCGCCCGGTGCCCCAAATCCACGTCGGCCGACGCGCTGGTATGTCTCTTTGATAATCAATCTCACATGCTTTTTATTGACTTCTCGTCGACTTGGTACAGAATCCGTACACGAAGTACAATCTAATATGTACGTCTACATCCATGTTTTGTGTACCGTCACTAATTTGACGAGTAATCTAGTCGTGTAGATCAACTCCCGAACGAACGACGAACGAGTGTCGCACCGCGCACTCTATTCCGAGTCGCCGGAGTAGATTTGAGAGGCAAATTGAAAGCAAGATTCTCCGCGCCTCACGAATCGTGTAGCTAACGTCCCGAACGAGCCCACGCACTCCGCTCCGAGTCGGGGGTACCTTACCCGTGTAATTGTAAGTTGAAGATCGAGTCGGCCGCTAATATTTACAGTCGAAGGTGAATGAAAGAAAAACAAAACCCCCTTGCTATTGAAAGGTTAGATGTCTTGTATAGTTACAGTAACGTATTGAATTCCATTCAAATTACCTTGAGAGATGAATGAGAGAATGTAAGACCTAAGTGCGGAGGCGGATCAGTGAATATACAAGGAGAAACAGAGGGCGAGACCAAACTCACTCGGTGGGACGAAAAGACGGCGGCGCGCCGGGGCGGGCAAGTAAGCTGTAGTCCATAAGTACATGAAATCTCAAGCATAAGACACCTCGTTTGATCTCGATTCAGAGGCGAGTCAGTATATATAGGAGAAACAAAGAATAAAATGACGTGCGTACCCACCTTCCCTGTCGATACTTTCCTATATCAATGATGAATAGAATTCATGACACGCTTACCTCCAGTAAATATAGATTCACAGGGAGAATGACATCAAAGTCAAGTAGAGTCTGGATGCGGGTGAGTGAATATCAACCGAGAAATAGAGAGTGGCCCAGACGAAACTCACCTGACGTGGGATACGCCGAGTCGCGGGAGTAAGCCATATCTGAACGGACAATCATAAGTCCCGAGCCGTGTCACGAGTGAAAAAAGCGAACGCACCTATAATGCATATCGGGGGGAAGCTACTGAGTCGGGAGTTTGAGGAAAGGGTCAGTGATTATACAGTCAGTATAGAATCTAGATTATACGAGTTCAGATAGTACTGGGCCGCGCATTGAACCAAGTACACTGCTTACCTCAAGAATGAATGACCTATGTTTCGATCCGGTTCAGTGAATATAAACGGCGAAAACAAAGTGCCGCTGAGAAACTTACTCGGGATGAAAGACGGTGGGGCGGTCTCCAGGCCGAGTCGGGGAGTAAGTAATCTATATCTGCAAAGAGAATCATAAGTCCCGTGTAGTCTTATGAATCACAATAATAAGAACATACCTCCCTCGTGTGAACTCAAGCGCGAGTCGAGACTTTACATTCACAATCTGAACTAAGAGGAATAAGTTGCATGAAACAAAACGAGATGAAATAACTCACATAACTCAGCGCTTGCGCGCGAGAACATAAGGGACTGATTTATATCAAAGTCAGACTAACATGACGAGGAAAAGAAAAAAAGATGGGACGCACTTGAAATTCACTTCGCAGACAGTCGTCGAGGAGAGTTTCGGCCTGGACTCGAGTCAGAATCGACAAAGAAATAAAAAGATTAGACACACCTCGTCGTGCACGGTTACGGCCTGCAGTCGAGTCAAAATAGAGTGTAAGGTGCAGTGGATGTTGATGAGATGGAAGCACAAATATCGGGGAAAGTTACTGAGTCGGGAGTTTGAGCTAGGAAGTGGTCAGAGTCGGTATGGACTCTACGAGTTCAGATAGTACTGGGCCGGGCATTGGAGGGCTCGGGCTTGATCTTCAGATTTACAGTCTGAATCGCGAGGAGAGGAATAAGCCAAATCAAACAAAGAGACGAAATAAATCTCACTTGAACAAAGACTAGCGAACGAGAACGTGAGGAACACGACCACGTACCTTAGTCGGTCAAGGTCAAACATTGGTGTATCATGAAATAAAGATTAGACGTACCTTCGCGTCGCATGCCTTCGGCGAGCGAGACGGGCTGCAATCAAGTCAGAATAGAGTGAACGGTGGGGAATAAGAATTGGACGAGTCGGCAGCAAACTCCTAGATGGAAACCACAGTTAGTCCGAGTAAGAATATCAGAAAGTCAGAAACGAAACGACGTACGTACATAATAAAATTCAGTAAGTAAGAGAAAGTTTACGCTGATGCAAACATACTGACCGGAGATCGCCGACAAACCCGAGTTTGAAGCAGCAGTGAGCGAGATGGAGGTCCAGAAAGTTGAAGGAATTGAGGGTGATGACAGTCTGAGAAGAGGAAACAGAGGCTGCCGAGACGAGATTCAGAGTGAAGGATTTGAGGTGATAACTGTCTGAGAAGAGGAAACAGAGGCAGCCGAGACGAAGTCACCGAGTCGGCACATTGAGATACCAAGATTGAAGGTGATGGACTTGAAGTGATAACAGTCTGAGAAGAGGAAACAGAGTCGAAGTCACAGAGCCGTCAGATTGAAAAACCAAGACTGAAATCAAGTCAGAGAGGCAAATTGAAAGACTTGGGGTGATAGCGCACTGAGAAGACGTAGAGCCGCGGGAACTGGGAGAAGGACAATGTGGGAACGAGACGAGTTTGAAGAGATTGAGGTACATTGAACTTGACGGACGCCGAGTTGATGGGGGTGTAATATTGAAACCAAATTCATTGCGGTAGACATACCTGAAAGCTCGCTTTGAAGCAATCTGAAGTCAACGAGTTAGTAAAGTCATTGAATTATAGAGAGTGAAACAAGACGTACTGAAGAACACGAACATTGTAGCAGTTCGTGGAACTATAGTTCAAGGGCAATACACAAAAACCCACCCCTCGTGGGCTACAACGACGGCAGTGTGCGTGAAACGCGGCACGCACGGGGAGTGAGAGTACATACCTGAAAGAATAATCATAAGCTTCGGGTCATCTTGGAAATGGGAATGGGTCTCAGACGAGACGTACCTCATTCGAGCAGAATTTCGGCCTGCCGGTGGAGTTAAGTCAGAGGCCTTCAAGTCAGTATATGGTAACGAAGGAGTACACACCTGAAACTTACGGCGTCCCAGTCCGTATCGCGAGAAAGCTAAGTCAAGTCAGAACTGATAAACTTGGACAAAATGAAAAGACATACATAATGATTTACGAGTTCAGATAGTACTGGGCCGCGCATTTAGGGACTTTGTGGTGATAACAGTCTGAGAAGAGCGAAATACAGGAACAAGTAAATTTATACGCACTTGTGTACCGGCATGCTTCTAGATGGAAACCAAGAAAATAAGCTAGAGGAACAACATCAGAAAGTCAGAAACAACTCGATGTACATCGATGATAATGAGGCACGAGAGAAGGAAGAAAGTCAGATGAAATGAAAAATGACAAGAAGACCGTGATGCTGAGACGAGAACTCCCACTGAAGGAATTAGTAAGTATGGAGGAACAATTTAGATGTATGAAAGGGACGTACCGTAGTGAGTTCAGGGAATAGGACTGAGAAAATACAGTCAGTTAGAGAAACTCGAAGGACGAGTAGACGTACGGAGATCGCCGAAGTCGCCGAGAACGTCCGAGGGCTTCAACTGCGATGAGCAAAATGGCATCCCAGCAAAAGGACCTGGTGGAACACATAAAGTAAGCCACAAAAGAAAGAATAGAGTCGAAGTCAAGGAGGTAAGGACTCACACAAGAAGGGATAGTCGAGGAAGAAGGGTGGAGAGGGGGGAGAATGAGAAAATAGGGAGGAGACATCGCACCTTTTATACACCAGACACCAGAAGCGATGGGCCGGAGTTTGGGCGTCCCAATTACGAAGTATCCGCGCATCCACGGATAAATTAGGGGCGGCGAACTCGTCGAGAGAAAAGAAGGGGAATTATCCTGCAAATATTCGTGAGCTGGAAGAAGTGTGCGAGAGTTCCCAGCGGCCGTCGGAGGAATTATGGCATGTCATTCCAATTGAAATCTTCGCCGTCGGCGAGGGGAAACGACGCCCGGGACTCGGAAGATAGGTATGGTGTAAATTCCTGGAAAAGCGGAATTGTACGGTTTTGAAGGCCTTTGAGAAGCCAAGGCGTGTGGGGGGGGACTGAAATGATATGAGAAATAAGTTCTCTGGAGTTGGATCCCGGAGGGAAGGTAAACAAAGGGACAGAAATTGATATTGGTGTGAAACTCACCAAAGTTCCCCTGGTCGTATTTCTACGCGGGAGTGCCCAGAACGCCCGCCGAGACTGCGGAGGAATCAAGCCACGTAATATACGTTGTTCCCCTGGTGACCGGCGGAGCCAATGTCATGTAGGGTCCGATTTTTGCGAAAGTACTCACCAATGGAATTCCAGAACTTCTCGCTGCGCTGAGCCCTGGATTGAGGGACATTCGGCAGTTTGATCCACTAGGAGTCATTCCTGGGATTATGTAAGAGGATCATTGAGGGGAATACGAGCCAACAGGCGACGACGTGGTGGTTGGAAAGTCAACTTCCCAATGCGGAAGCGATGTGTCAGTTGTCCGAATTTGGACACAAGGCCAAACAAACGTTTGAGTGCTTTCTTCTCGGACAACAAAAAAGTTATGGTCAATCAGGCTCACAGTAGGAAAGCCGTGGCACAAATTACAGCTCGAGTGAGATGTTTGGGGTGTGTACACGTGAAACAAAAAAAAACGAAATATAAACAATGAAAAATAAGCTTGGGAGTCGAACTAATAACAGTATATGCTAGAGGGAGGAGTAAACCACTACACTAAGGATGCCATACAAGCCGGTGGAAATGTGGAGATATCACCAACATGCAAGCGACCTCTAAGAACAGCCGAATTTACGTCCCCGCAATTTTGATCTCTGCGAACTCGCATCAAAACCAGCAGATGGCGTGATTTTACAACACTTACGTTCCAACTTCCAACCACCCTGGACGGGGACTTTGCTTGCATACAGCTCATATGACGACAAAGGGAAAGGAAAGCCGTGGCACGAGTTACATCTCTACTTGGATATTTACAAAATGGAGATGAAAAATCGAGGCGAAAGCAAGGCGAAAGTCGAACTAATAACATGACATATTGTAGGGAGTAAGAAACCACTGCACCAACCACTGCACCAAAGAAGACATACAGGTCCACGGAATGGTGGAGATATCACTAACACGCAGGCGACCTTTCGGATTCAGGTCCCCGCAATTTTAATTCCCGCGAACTCGCATCAAAACCAGCCGATGCCGTTTTGACAGATCGGCACACTTACGTTCCGACGTCCAAGTTCCAACCACACTGAACGGGGACTTTCGCATGCGACTCACACGGCGAGCTCCCTCTTGCCAACAAGGAAGAAAGGAATAGGAAATCCAAGGTGCTGGTAAGGTATGTGGGGAATCATTTTAATCAGGAAGTACTTGGACAGGAATTGCGTGCCAGCAGTGAGTATGTAGTGGAAAAACAAAAAGAAATCAAAGCTACAACCAGAGCGAGACTTGAACCAAAAGCTCCCCAAGGGAGAATCGAAGTAGGACACACCCACAACCAATAGACCAAAGGTGACACACAAGTGATGAAGGAAAGCGAGAATATTATGGCACCTTAGGCCACCTGGCAGGAACAGCCGAACTCCGTGCTTTTGATCTCCGCTTGGTCGCATCAGATTCAGCCGATGTTGTAACTTTGGCAAATCAGTGTCGTACTTATTATCCAACTGGGCTGAAACTTCCTTCGAACACACAGCGCACCCACTACCAAATCAGTGCGTGATGGCACCCATTACTTCATTCACAGTGCTGGTTCCTCAATTAAATGGGCATTTTAGTTAGCAGCGCTTCTCTAAATATTGCAATATGAATAGTTCGGCGCGAAACTCAATTCGAAGTCCCTAATTTGGGACTGCATCAAATTGAATGATATCTGTTTTATACTTAGAAAAGTGTAACTAACTAAAATAATCACTAAATCCATTAGTAACCAATCAGAGTGCTCGCCTATGGATTTAGTGAGCATTTTAGTTAGCTACACTTCTCTAACTATAATAAAACAAATATTATTGAATTTGATTCAGTCCGCTGCTAACTAAAATGTCTATTTAATTGAGGGACTAGCGCTGTGATTCGGTTGAAGGCTGAGCATCAAGCAAGCAGTAATTTTTTGATTTTACCTTTTTTGAGCTTCCCGCGAGCAGCGCAGGAAGCAAGAGGTCTTGAGCTTTATAATACCTTTGATGGCATTTTCCAAGCCAAATGTGGCCCTTTTTTCAAAACAAAAAAGCTGCCGGCAGGCGCATACTGCCTCAAGTGGAAGATTACATGTGTATCAATCCTAAGCAAATTTGACTTTGATCGGAGGCTGAGAATGGCGGAGGCGCCGCTTCGCGGCGCCGAAGCAATACTTGCATCAAGTAAGCAGTAATTTTGATTTCAAGGTTTTTGAGCTTCCCGCGAGGAGCGGCGCAGGAAGCAAAAGGTCTTAATCTCTATAGCACCTTTGATGGCATTTTCCAAGCCAAATGTGCCTCTTTTTTTCAAAAGAAAAAGCTGCCGGCAGGCGCATACCGCCTCAAGTGGAATATTACATGTGTACCAATCCCCCACAAATTGGAATTCCATTGGAGGGGGTGGGCAGAGGCGCCGCGAAGCAGCGCCGGAGTCAAATTTTGATTTCAAGTTTTTTGAGCTTCCCGCGAGCGCCGAACCACGCAAAAGGTCTTGATCTGTATGATACGTTTGATGGCATTTTCCAAGCTAAAGATGCCTTTTTTTTCACAAGAAAAAGCTGCCGGCAGGCACATACCACCTCAAGTGCAATATTCCGTGTGCATCAATCACCAGTAGTTTGGAGCTTTATTGGAAGGTGCGGGTGGAGGTGCTGCGAAGCAGCACCAAAGCAATTTCTTGATCTCAAGGTTTTTGAACTTCCCGTGAGCAGCACCGCCATAGCAGCACATATCACACTGAAGTAATTTATGCAAAAAGCACTGATTTTCGATTACAAGTTTTCCGAGCATCCCGCGAGCGACCTATCTCATCCACCAGACGTTCACAAGTTCAACCCAGCCAGGAGTCAACTTTCGATTCCAAGTTTTGATCCTCGTGTGAGCGCTGCTGAAGCGATACATGGCAATTTTTGTTTCAAGTTTTCCAAGCTTCCCACGAGCGGCACGTCTCAATGCCGTTAGTGCCAGCATGTTCACAAGTTCAACCCAGCCAGCAATCATTTATTGAATTTATGAGCTTCCCGTGAGCAAGCCATGTCTTCCCAGTGTGTTTCCCGTTTATGTGGCGTGTCCCCTAGTTCAACCCAGCTAGAAGTTGATTTTTCGATTTCTGAGATTCCCGTGAGCGGGACATCGCGATCTGTTTCTCATTTACAGTATTTCCACCATAACGTACATGGTCACGTAAATAACACAATCCACCGCTCGTCGCAGAGTGAGCGGTGTGCATCTGCTTCCACCTAGCTATTCCATTTCGATATAATATACACAAGATCTTCAAGAGGTATCATTTCATCCTCAAGATTCTGAGTCGGAGGAGGCAATTGAATGAATTCCGCATTAGTCTCGAATCCCGCCGTCAATATGGAATCCCGGTGTCAAGACGAAATCCTGCATCTAAACCCATGGAGGTACCAGGCGATGTGCACTATGTTCCGCGACATAGATTCGGCAACTGGTCATCAAGGGTGGTTCAACCGAAACGACTTGGTACTTACTTTGTACCTCATCTCCTTCAATTTCATTTTGTTGACCAAGTTGTACTTTGTCCGCCGTACTGATTCAAGATTGAATTTTAAGGTTAGGGTTAGTCCACCTCACCGAGACCCACCAAACGACCCGACCCGTACAGGCAAGTCGTTACGAGTACATGCAAAATGAGCTTTACGTGGTTGTGTTAATTCAATTTTTCTTCCCCGCGGGGCGCAATTCACCGCTTCGCAAATCGATATGGTTATTTGTTTGGTTTCAACGGCGCCCGCGCGAGGTATATAAAGAGAGGGTGGGCGGTCGCGGCTGCGACTTGTCGCGGTCTGCGACTTAGCGCGGGATGTGATGCACAATTGAAAGAATTTAAGCGAAGAACAGAGCACTCACCATGTACAACGAGAACAAGCACTCACCACTACCTCGCACAAGGACGTTGTTGTACATGAGGAAAATGAAGTTATTATTGACTTCCAACTTGCCAGCTGGCGTAACAAGAATTGTTCGCTGTGTTTTCAGAGAGTCAGTACACAGGGAATCTGGTGCTACATTCAGTTGATGAAGATCTCGAAAGCAGATTATATCATATTATACATATATCCTTTCATCTCCTCTCCTCTATCCTATCTCGGACAATGTCCCGCCTTGACAATCCCCTCATGCTCAAACACACACGCCTCATCCTTGAGCCAATAATGGTCCGACACCCACCAGAACATCCGGTGCGCGATCCAGTCCTCCCACACCACGCGCCACGGCCGCGTCATGCTCAGATGCTTTAGCTTGCCGTAGTACAGCCAGTTGTGCGGCGTGTATGCTGTTTATCATCATCATCATTATTATCATTTGGGTGAGCGATACGAAGGGAGGGAGGGGCGACGTACCGACAGCGACTTGCGGGTTGACGAAGATGCGCGGTCGCGCGGGCGCGGTGCGGAGATGCATGTCGTATGAGACGAGGAAGCATTCTGATTCGGGACATGGGGTGTCGGCTCGGAATTTCAGGGGACTTCCTGCTGGGACGGAGGGCAGGGTGGCTGGTGTGGACGAATGAGAATGAACAGGCGGATTGAATGAACTTTGAAACGTACTGGGAGGCAGGAACCAGTTGGCGTCGAAGACCGCGACGCCGTTCCAGCAAGCCGCGACTTCCACGGGCTCCTCTCGGCGCAGGCTGTCGACGGCAACAGTGTCGGACGAGAAGTAGGGCCATATCTCTTTGGTGCGTTTGCCACAGGAGTCGCGGATCACCCAGCTAATAAAAGATATCAGCATAGATAGTATTTGACCGCGGAACTGACGTGTCATAAAGGCCTATCCCGTCAAAGTCGAGGCCGCACGCGAGGTCAAAGTCCCCGTCCTTCGTGCCTAGTAAGCGGACGATGGATCCTGTCTGCAGTCAAGTCTACCTAGACACAAGAATAAAGGTTACGCACTCCACTCGAAGAAAACGTCGTTGAAGAATATGATTTTGTCGAATCTCTTGCTGCCGAGACCGTCCTGGAGGGGCTCGAGGGCCTTGTTCCGCATGTCGGCCATGTACTGCACGCGCTCGTGGCCGTTGCTCTGCCAGCCCTCCCTCCTTCGTCCGTCCTCATCCAGCAGGACCCGATTCCGCACGCGCGCGCGGGTCAGCTGGCCCTCAAACTTGCGCAGCAAGTCTTTCGTGCCGTCGTGCGAGTTGGACTCGTAGATGGAGACGAAGACGTTGTCTGCGCCGAGGTGCCGGATGAGCAGGCTGAGCTGCTTTGTCCATACGGGCAGGTGGGCGCCGTAGTTGTAGAGGTTCGCGGCGATGAAGTATGTCGCGGTGCCGTTGCCACGGAGGACTGGGAGCGGCGTGTTGGGGTTCATGTAAGACGAGCGGCCAGAAGTGGATATGTCGGCGCGAGGAGGAGGAACGCGCACCATGCGAGACAGAGCGTGAAGCGGACGCGTCGGCGCTTGGGCCAGGCGCGGATGTTCTTGTAGTCGGTCGCATCGGAGAAGGTGAGTGCAGGGACGCATATGACGACGAATGGGATGTAAACGAGCAGCGTAGAGAAGAACCCGAGATGGATGGACACGAATATAGCTGTTGCGAGCGAGAAAGTGACGGCGCCGAGGAATATTCGGTATGAGTGCAGGAAGGAGATGAAGGGTGAACGTCGCCGAGACATTGTAAGTGCTCTATCCAGCGCAGGACATAGTGTGCGCGTCGTGGTAAGTGTGTTGCACTGCCACTCCCATCCCGCTCGCAGGCGTCACCAGCCCGGTCTTCGCTTTAACGACGCTCGTCACCGCTGCGTCACCGCCCCCGTCCCGATCTCCGCGACGCCTCCACGCTCCACACGACTCGATCCTCCGCGTTCTCGACATCCGACGCTGCCCCAACTCAATGTCCCAAATCCGCCGTCCCGACCCGCCGAACGCCCTATCGAACTCGCAACGCCGTCATCGTGACGGCGTTCACAGACAGATTGTGTCGTGCTAAGCGCCGTGCGTGTCAGTACTCACCTACTAACTCGCCTGCGCTGACGTCGAGTCCTCCCTCCCTGATGCGGCTGCTCGTGCGTTCTTGCGTCGCGCGCACGACGTCCCGCTGACGTCAAGTACAAGATTCGGATTACACAAAGCCGTCTTGCTTTCCGCTTGCGACTCATGCGCGAACGCCCTCGCAGCCGTTTCGCACCTCGAGATCGTCCACCTCGTCTCCCTGGTCTGCCCTCTCCTTGTCTCGTCTCGTCCCCGGGGTTGCAAATTATCTTCGGTTCATCTTCGTCATTCTTTCTTTCTTTGCCCGCAACCACACACTCATACTTACACTACGCCCACCACAGGCGCTACACCGCGACGCGACCACCGAACGAACGCCCGTGCGCGACCGCATTTGTTCATATTCACTTACCTGACCCGACGCTGTTACTCGCCGTTATTATGGACGAACGAATCCGCGCGCGTTCGGTGAGTCAGGTAAGTTTCGCTGTATTCATTGAGATGCGACGCGGATATTGATAGTCGGCATTCAGGTATTGAACTCGTGTGCATTCCGCCCGGTGCCCAAATCCACGTCGGCCGACGCGCTGGTATGTCTCTTTGATAATCAATCTCACATGCTTTTTATTGACTTCTCGTCGACTTGGTACAGAATCCGTACACGAAGTACAATCTAATATGTACGTCTACATCCATGTTTTGTGTACCGTCACTAATTTGACGAGTAATCTAGTCGTGTAGATCAACTCCCGAACGAACGACGAACGAGTGTCGCACCGCGCACTCTATTCCGAGTCGCCGGAGTAGATTTGAGAGGCAAATTGAAAGCAAGATTCTCCGCGCCTCACGATCGTGTAGCTAACGTCCCGAACGAGCCCACGCACTCCGCTCCGAGTCGGGGGTACCTTACCCGTGTAATTGTAAGTTGAAGATCGAGTCGGCCGCTAATATTTACAGTCGAAGGTGAATGAAAGAAAAAACAAAACCCCCTTGCTATTGAAAGGTTAGATGTCTTGTATAGTTACAGTAACGTATTGAATTCCATTCAAATTACCTTGAGAGATGAATGAGAGAATGTAAGACCTAAGTGCGGAGGCGGATCAGTGAATATACAAGGAGAAACAGAGGGCGAGACCAAACTCACTCGGTGGGACGAAAAGACGGCGGCGCGCCGGGGCGGGCAAGTAAGCTGTAGTCCATAAGTACATGAAATCTCAAGCATAAGACACCTCGTTTGATCTCGATTCAGAGGCGAGTCAGTATATATAGGAGAAACAAAGAATAAAATGACGTGCGTACCCACCTTCCCTGTCGATACTTTCCTATATCAATGATGAATAGAATTCATGACACGCTTACCTCCAGTAAATATAGATTCACAGGGAGAATGACATCAAAGTCAAGTAGAGTCTGGATGCGGGTGAGTGAATATCAACCGAGAAATAGAGAGTGGCCCAGACGAAACTCACCTGACGTGGGATACGCCGAGTCGCGGGAGTAAGCCATATCTGAACGGACAATCATAAGTCCCGAGCCGTGTCACGAGTGAAAAAAGCGAACGCACCTATAATGCATATCGGGGGAAGCTACTGAGTCGGGAGTTTGAGGAAAGGGTCAGTGATTATACAGTCAGTATAGAATCTAGATTATACGAGTTCAGATAGTACTGGGCCGCGCATTGAACCAAGTACACTGCTTACCTCAAGAATGAATGACCTATGTTTCGATCCGGTTCAGTGAATATAAACGGCGAAAACAAAGTGCCGCTGAGAAACTTACTCGGGATGAAAGACGGTGGGGCGGTCTCCAGGCCGAGTCGGGGAGTAAGTAATCTATATCTGCAAAGAGAATCATAAGTCCCGTGTAGTCTTATGAATCACAATAATAAGAACATACCTCCCTCGTGTGAACTCAAGCGCGAGTCGAGACTTTACATTCACAATCTGAACTAAGAGGAATAAGTTGCATGAAACAAAACGAGATGAAATAACTCACATAACTCAGCGCTTGCGCGCGAGAACATAAGGGACTGATTTATATCAAAGTCAGACTAACATGACGAGGAAAAGAAAAAAAGATGGGACGCACTTGAAATTCACTTCGCAGACAGTCGTCGAGGAGAGTTTCGGCCTGGACTCGAGTCAGAATCGACAAAGAAATAAAAAGATTAGACACACCTCGTCGTGCACGGTTACGGCCTGCAGTCGAGTCAAAATAGAGTGTAAGGTGCAGTGGATGTTGATGAGATGGAAGCACAAATATCGGGGAAAGTTACTGAGTCGGGAGTTTGAGCTAGGAAGTGGTCAGAGTCGGTATGGACTCTACGAGTTCAGATAGTACTGGGCCGGGCATTGGAGGGCTCGGGCTTGATCTTCAGATTTACAGTCTGAATCGCGAGGAGAGGAATAAGCCAAATCAAACAAAGAGACGAAATAAATCTCACTTGAACAAAGACTAGCGAACGAGAACGTGAGGAACACGACCACGTACCTTAGTCGGTCAAGGTCAAACATTGGTGTATCATGAAATAAAGATTAGACGTACCTTCGCGTCGCATGCCTTCGGCGAGCGAGACGGGCTGCAATCAAGTCAGAATAGAGTGAACGGTGGGGAATAAGAATTGGACGAGTCGGCAGCAAACTCCTAGATGGAAACCACAGTTAGTCCGAGTAAGAATATCAGAAAGTCAGAAACGAAACGACGTACGTACATAATAAAATTCAGTAAGTAAGAGAAAGTTTACGCTGATGCAAACATACTGACCGGAGATCGCCGACAAACCCGAGTTTGAAGCAGCAGTGAGCGAGATGGAGGTCCAGAAAGTTGAAGGAATTGAGGGTGATGACAGTCTGAGAAGAGGAAACAGAGGCTGCCGAGACGAGATTCAGAGTGAAGGATTTGGGGTGATAACTGTCTGAGAAGAGGAAACAGAGGCAGCCGAGACGAAGTCACCGAGTCGGCACATTGAGATACCAAGATTGAAGGTGATGGACTTGAAGTGATAACAGTCTGAGAAGAGGAAACAGAGTCGAAGTCACAGAGCCGTCAGATTGAAAAACCAAGACTGAAATCAAGTCAGAGAGGCAAATTGAAAGACTTGGGGTGATAGCGCACTGAGAAGACGTAGAGCCGCGGGAACTGGGAGAAGGACAATGTGGGAACGAGACGAGTTTGAAGAGATTGAGGTACATTGAACTTGACGGACGCCGAGTTGATGGGGGTGTAATATTGAAACCAAATTCATTGCGGTAGACATACCTGAAAGCTCGCTTTGAAGCAATCTGAAGTCAACGAGTTAGTAAAGTCATTGAATTATAGAGAGTGAAACAAGACGTACTGAAGAACACGAACATTGTAGCAGTTCGTGGAACTATAGTTCAAGGGCAATACACAAAAACCCACCCCTCGTGGGCTACAACGACGGCAGTGTGCGTGAAACGCGGCACGCACGGGGAGTGAGAGTACATACCTGAAAGAATAATCATAAGCTTCGGGTCATCTTGGAAATGGGAATGGGTCTCAGACGAGACGTACCTCATTCGAGCAGAATTTCGGCCTGCCGGTGGAGTTAAGTCAGAGGCCTTCAAGTCAGTATATGGTAACGAAGGAGTACACACCTGAAACTTACGGCGTCCCAGTCCGTATCGCGAGAAAGCTAAGTCAAGTCAGAACTGATAAACTTGGACAAAATGAAAAGACATACATAATGATTTACGAGTTCAGATAGTACTGGGCCGCGCATTTAGGGACTTTGTGGTGATAACAGTCTGAGAAGAGCGAAATACAGGAACAAGTAAATTTATACGCACTTGTGTACCGGCATGCTTCTAGATGGAAACCAAGAAAATAAGCTAGAGGAACAACATCAGAAAGTCAGAAACAACTCGATGTACATCGATGATAATGAGGCACGAGAGAAGGAAGAAAGTCAGATGAAATGAAAATGACAAGAAGACCGTGATGCTGAGACGAGAACTCCCACTGAAGGAATTAGTAAGTATGGAGGAACAATTTAGATGTATGAAAGGGACGTACCGTAGTGAGTTCAGGGAATAGGACTGAGAAAATACAGTCAGTTAGAGAAACTCGAAGGACGAGTAGACGTACGGAGATCGCCGAAGTCGCCGAGAACGTCCGAGGGCTTCAACTGCGATGAGCAAAATGGCATCCCAGCAAAAGGACCTGGTGGAACACATAAAGTAAGCCACAAAAGAAAGAATAGAGTCGAAGTCAAGGAGGTAAGGACTCACACAAGAAGGGATAGTCGAGGAAGAAGGGTGGAGAGGGGGGAGAATGAGAAAATAGGGAGGAGACATCGCACCTTTTATACACCAGACACCAGAAGCGATGGGCCGGAGTTTGGGCGTCCCAATTACGAAGTATCCGCGCATCCACGGATAAATTAGGGGCGGCGAACTCGTCGAGAGAAAAGAAGGGGAATTATCCTGCAAATATTCGTGAGCTGGAAGAAGTGTGCGAGAGTTCCCAGCGGCCGTCGGAGGAATTATGGCATGTCATTCCAATTGAAATCTTCGCCGTCGGCGAGGGGAAACGACGCCCGGGACTCGGAAGATAGGTATGGTGTAAATTCCTGGAAAAGCGGAATTGTACGGTTTTGAAGGCCTTTGAGAAGCCAAGGCGTGTGGGGGGGGACTGAAATGATATGAGAAATAAGTTCTCTGGAGTTGGATCCCGGAGGGAAGGTAAACAAAGGGACAGAAATTGATATTGGTGTGAAACTCACCAAAGTTCCCCTGGTCGTATTTCTACGCGGGAGTGCCCAGAACGCCCGCCGAGACTGCGGAGGAATCAAGCCACGTAATATACGTTGTTCCCCTGGTGACCGGCGGAGCCAATGTCATGTAGGGTCCGATTTTTGCGAAAGTACTCACCAATGGAATTCCAGAACTTCTCGCTGCGCTGAGCCCTGGATTGAGGGACATTCGGCAGTTTGATCCACTAGGAGTCATTCCTGGGATTATGTAAGAGGATCATTGAGGGGAATACGAGCCAACAGGCGACGACGTGGTGGTTGGAAAGTCAACTTCCCAATGCGGAAGCGATGTGTCAGTTGTCCGAATTTGGACACAAGGCCAAACAAACGTTTGAGTGCTTTCTTCTCGGACAACAAAAAAGTCATGGTCAATCAGGCTCACAGTAGGAAAGCCGTGGCACAAATTACAGCTCGAGTGAGATGTTTGGGGTGTGTACACGTGAAAAAAAAAAACGAAATATAAACAATGAAAAATAAGCTTGGGAGTCGAACTAATAACAGTATATGCTAAAGGGAGGAGTAAACCACTACACTAAGGATGCCATACAAGCAGGTGGAAATGTGGAGATATCACCAACATGCAAGCGACCTCTCAGAACAGCCGAATTTACGTCCCCGCAATTTTGATCTCTGCGAACTTGCATCAAAACCAGCAGATGGCGTGATTTTACAACACTTACGTTCCAACTTCCAACCACCCTGGACGGGGACTTTGCTTGCATACAGCTCATATGACGACAAAGGGAAAGGAAAGCCGTGGCACGAGTTACATCTCTACTTGGATATTTGGGGTGTGTATGGGCGAGAAAAAAAAATAACAAAATGGAGATGAAAAATCGAGGCGAAAGTCGAACTAATAACATGACATATTGTAGGGAGTAAGAAACCACTGCACCAACCACTGCACCAAAGAAGACATACAGGTCCACGGAATGGTGGAGATATCACTAACACGCAGGCGACCTTTCGGATTCAGGTCCCCGCAATTTTAATTCCCGCGAACTCGCATCAAAACCAGCCGATGCCGTTTTGACAGATCGGCACACTTACGTTCCGACGTCCAAGTTCCAACCACACTGAACGGGGACTTTCGCATGCGACTCACACGGCGAGCTCCCTCTTGCCAACAAGGAAGAAAGGAATAGGAAATCCAAGGTGCTGGTAAGGTATGTGGGGAATCATTTTAATCAGGAAGTACTTGGACAGGAATTGCGTGCCAGCAGTGAGTATGTAGTGGAAAAACAAAAAGAAATCAAAGCTACAACCAGAGCGAGACTTGAACCAAAAGCTCCCCAAGGGAGAATCGAAGTAGGACACACCCACAACCAATAGACCAAAGGTGACACACAAGTGATGAAGGAAAGCGAGAATATTATGGCACCTTAGGCCACCTGGCAGGAACAGCCGAACTCCGTGCTTTTGATCTCCGCTTGGTCGCATCAGATTCAGCCGATGTTGTAACTTTGGCAAATCAGTGTCGTACTTATTATCCAACTGGGCTGAAACTTCCTTCGAACACACAGCGCACCCACTACCAAATCAGTGCGTGATGGCACCCATTACTTCATTCACAGTGCTGGTTCCTCAATTAAATGGGCATTTTAGTTAGCAGCGCTTCTCTAAATATTGCAATATGAATAGTTCGGCGCGAAACTCAATTCGAAGTCCCTAATTTGGGACTGCATCAAATTGAATGATATCTGTTTTATACTTAGAAAAGTGTAACTAACTAAAATAATCACTAAATCCATTAGTAACCAATCAGAGTGCTCGCCTATGGATTTAGTGAGCATTTTAGTTAGCTACACTTCTCTAACTATAATAAAACAAATATTATTGAATTTGATTCAGTCCGCTGCTAACTAAAATGTCTATTTAATTGAGGGACTAGCGCTGTGATTCGGTTGAAGGCTGAGCATCAAGCAAGCAGTAATTTTTTGATTTTACCTTTTTTGAGCTTCCCGCGAGCAGCGCAGGAAGCAAGAGGTCTTGAGCTTTATAATACCTTTGATGGCATTTTCCAAGCCAAATGTGGCCCTTTTTTCAAAACAAAAAAGCTGCCGGCAGGCGCATACTGCCTCAAGTGGAAGATTACATGTGTATCAATCCTAAGCAAATTTGACTTTGATCGGAGGCTGAGAATGGCGGAGGCGCCGCTTCGCGGCGCCGAAGCAATACTTGCATCAAGTAAGCAGTAATTTTGATTTCAAGGTTTTTGAGCTTCCCGCGAGGAGCGGCGCAGGAAGCAAAAGGTCTTAATCTCTATAGCACCTTTGATGGCATTTTCCAAGCCAAATGTGCCTCTTTTTTTCAAAAGAAAAAGCTGCCGGCAGGCGCATACCGCCTCAAGTGGAATATTACATGTGTACCAATCCCCCACAAATTGGAATTCCATTGGAGGGGGTGGGCAGAGGCGCCGCGAAGCAGCGCCGGAGTCAAATTTTGATTTCAAGTTTTTTGAGCTTCCCGCGAGCGCCGAACCACGCAAAAGGTCTTGATCTGTATGATACGTTTGATGGCATTTTCCAAGCTAAAGATGCCTTTTTTTTCACAAGAAAAAGCTGCCGGCAGGCACATACCACCTCAAGTGCAATATTCCGTGTGCATCAATCACCAGTAGTTTGGAGCTTTATTGGAAGGTGCGGGTGGAGGTGCTGCGAAGCAGCACCAAAGCAATTTCTTGATCTCAAGGTTTTTGAACTTCCCGTGAGCAGCACCGCCATAGCAGCACATATCACACTGAAGTAATTTATGCAAAAAGCACTGATTTTCGATTACAAGTTTTCCGAGCATCCCGCGAGCGACCTATCTCATCCACCAGACGTTCACAAGTTCAACCCAGCCAGGAGTCAACTTTCGATTCCAAGTTTTGATCCTCGTGTGAGCGCTGCTGAAGCGATACATGGCAATTTTTGTTTCAAGTTTTCCAAGCTTCCCACGAGCGGCACGTCTCAATGCCGTTAGTGCCAGCATGTTCACAAGTTCAACCCAGCCAGCAATCATTTATTGAATTTATGAGCTTCCCGTGAGCAAGCCATGTCTTCCCAGTGTGTTTCCCGTTTATGTGGCGTGTCCCCTAGTTCAACCCAGCTAGAAGTTGATTTTTCGATTTCTGAGATTCCCGTGAGCGGGACATCGCGATCTGTTTCTCATTTACAGTATTTCCACCATAACGTACATGGTCACGTAAATAACACAATCCACCGCTCGTCGCAGAGTGAGCGGTGTGCATCTGCTTCCACCTAGCTATTCCATTTCGATATAATATACACAAGATCTTCAAGAGGTATCATTTCATCCTCAAGATTCTGAGTCGGAGGAGGCAATTGAATGAATTCCGCATTAGTCTCGAATCCCGCCGTCAATATGGAATCCCGGTGTCAAGACGAAATCCTGCATCTAAACCCATGGAGGTACCAGGCGATGTGCACTATGTTCCGCGACATAGATTCGGCAACTGGTCATCAAGGGTGGTTCAACCGAAACGACTTGGTACTTACTTTGTACCTCATCTCCTTCAATTTCATTTTGTTGACCAAGTTGTACTTTGTCCGCCGTACTGATTCAAGATTGAATTTTAAGGTTAGGGTTAGTCCACCTCACCGAGACCCACCAAACGACCCGACCCGTACAGGCAAGTCGTTACGAGTACATGCAAAATGAGCTTTACGTGGTTGTGTTAATTCAATTTTTCTTCCCCGCGGGGCGCAATTCACCGCTTCGCAAATCGATATGGTTATTTGTTTGGTTTCAACGGCGCCCGCGCGAGGTATATAAAGAGAGGGTGGGCGGTCGCGGCTGCGACTTGTCGCGGTCTGCGACTTAGCGCGGGATGTGATGCACAATTGAAAGAATTTAAGCGAAGAACAGAGCACTCACCATGTACAACGAGAACAAGCACTCACCACTACCTCGCACAAGGACGTTGTTGTACATGAGGAAAATGAAGTTATTATTGACTTCCAACTTGCCAGCTGGCGTAACAAGAATTGTTCGCTGTGTTTTCAGAGAGTCAGTACACAGGGAATCTGGTGCTACATTCAGTTGATGAAGATCTCGAAAGCAGATTATATCATATTATACATATATCCTTTCATCTCCTCTCCTCTATCCTATCTCGGACAATGTCCCGCCTTGACAATCCCCTCATGCTCAAACACACACGCCTCATCCTTGAGCCAATAATGGTCCGACACCCACCAGAACATCCGGTGCGCGATCCAGTCCTCCCACACCACGCGCCACGGCCGCGTCATGCTCAGATGCTTTAGCTTGCCGTAGTACAGCCAGTTGTGCGGCGTGTATGCTGTTTATCATCATCATCATTATTATCATTTGGGTGAGCGATACGAAGGGAGGGAGGGGCGACGTACCGACAGCGACTTGCGGGTTGACGAAGATGCGCGGTCGCGCGGGCGCGGTGCGGAGATGCATGTCGTATGAGACGAGGAAGCATTCTGATTCGGGACATGGGGTGTCGGCTCGGAATTTCAGGGGACTTCCTGCTGGGACGGAGGGCAGGGTGGCTGGTGTGGACGAATGAGAATGAACAGGCGGATTGAATGAACTTTGAAACGTACTGGGAGGCAGGAACCAGTTGGCGTCGAACACCGCGACGCCGTTCCAGCAAGCCGCGACTTCCACGGGCTCCTCTCGGCGCAGGCTGTCGACGGCAACAGTGTCGGACGAGAAGTAGGGCCATATCTCTTTGGTGCGTTTGCCACAGGAGTCGCGGATCACCCAGCTAATAAAAGATATCAGCATAGATAGTATTTGACCGCGGAACTGACGTGTCATAAAGGCCTATCCCGTCAAAGTCGAGGCCGCACGCGAGGTCAAAGTCCCCGTCCTTCGTGCCTAGTAAGCGGACGATGGATCCTGTCTGCAGTTAAGTCTACCTAGACACAAGAATATAGGTTACGCACTCCACTCGAAGAAAACGTCGTTGAAGAATATGATTTTGTCGAATCTCTTGCTGCCGAGACCGTCCTGGAGGGGCTCGAGGGCCTTGTTCCGCATGTCGGCCATGTACTGCACGCGCTCGTGGCCGTTGCTCTGCCAGCCCTCCCTCCTTCGTCCGTCCTCATCCAGCAGGACCCGATTCCGCACGCGCGCGCGGGTCAGCTGGCCCTCAAACTTGCGCAGCAAGTCTTTCGTGCCGTCGTGCGAGTTGGACTCGTAGATGGAGACGAAGACGTTGTCTGCGCCGAGGTGCCGGATGAGCAGGCTGAGCTGCTTTGTCCATACGGGCAGGTGGGCGCCGTAGTTGTAGAGGTTCGCGGCGATGAAGTATGTCGCGGTGCCGTTGCCACGGAGGACTGGGAGCGGCGTGTTGGGGTTCATGTAAGACGAGCGGCCAGAAGTGGGATATGTCGGCGCGAGGAGGAGGAACGCGCACCATGCGAGACAGAGCGTGAAGCGGACGCGTCGGCGCTTGGGCCAGGCGCGGATGTTCTTGTAGTCGGTCGCATCGGAGAAGGTGAGTGCAGGGACGCATATGACGACGAATGGGATGTAAACGAGCAGCGTAGAGAAGAACCCGAGATGGATGGACACGAATATAGCTGTTGCGAGCGAGAAAGTGACGGCGCCGAGGAATATTCGGTATGAGTGCAGGAAGGAGATGAAGGGTGAACGTCGCCGAGACATTGTAAGTGCTCTATCCAGCGCAGGACATAGTGTGCGCGTCGTGGTAAGTGTGTTGCACTGCCACTCCCATCCCGCTCGCAGGCGTCACCAGCCCGGTCTTCGCTTTAACGACGCTCGTCACCGCTGCGTCACCGCCCCCGTCCCGATCTCCGCGACGCCTCCACGCTCCACACGACTCGATCCTCCGCGTTGACGCTGCCCCAAATCCGCCGTCCCGACCCGTCGAACGCCCTATCGAACTCGCAACGCCGTCGTCGTGACGGCGTTCACAGACGGATTGTGTCGTGCTAAGCGCCGTGCGTGTCAGTACTCACCTAACTCGCCTGCGCTAACGTCGAGTCCTCCCTCCCTGATGCGGCTGCTCGTGCGTTCTTGCGTCGCGCGCACGACGTCCCGCTGACGTCAAGTACAAGATTCGGATTACACAAAGCCGTCTTGCTTTCCGCTTGCGACTCACGCGCGAACGCCCTCGCAGCCGTTTCGCACCTCGAGATCGTCCACCTCGTCTCCCTGGTCTGCCCTCTCCTCGTCTCGTCTCGTCCCCGGGGTTGCAAATTATCTTCGGTTCATCTTCGTCATTCTTTCTTTCTTTGCCCGCAACCACACACTCATACTTACACTACGCCCACCACAGGCGCTACACCGCGACGCGACCACCGAACGAACGCCCGTGCGCGACCGCATTTGTTCATATTCACTTACCTGACCCGACGCTGTTACTCGCCGTTATTATGGACGAACGAATCCGCGCGCGTTCGGTGAGTCAGGTAAGTTTCGCTGTATTCATTGAGATGCGACGCGGATATTGATAGTCGGCATTCAGGTATTGAACTCGCGTGCATTCCGCCCGGTGCCCCAAATCCACGTCGGCCGACGCGCTGGTATGTCTCTTTGATAATCAATCTCACATGCTTTTTATTGACTTCTCGTCGACTTGGTACAGAATCCGTACACGAAGTACAATCTAATATGTACGTCTACATCCATGTTTTGTGTACCGTCACTAATTTGACGAGTAATCTAGTCGTGTAGATCAACTCCCGAACGAACGACGAACGAGTGTCGCACCGCGCACTCTATTCCGAGTCGCCGGAGTAGATTTGAGAGGCAAATTGAAAGCAAGATTCTCCGCGCCTCACGAATCGTGTAGCTAACGTCCCGAACGAGCCCACGCACTCCGCTCCGAGTCGGGGGTACCTTACCCGTGTAATTGTAAGTTGAAGATCGAGTCGGCCGCTAATATTTACAGTCGAAGGTGAATGAAAGAAAAACAAAACCCCCTTGCTATTGAAAGGTTAGATGTCTTGTATAGTTACAGTAACGTATTGAATTCCATTCAAATTACCTTGAGAGATGAATGAGAGAATGTAAGACCTAAGTGCGGAGGCGGATCAGTGAATATACAAGGAGAAACAGAGGGCGAGACCAAACTCACTCGGTGGGACGAAAAGACGGCGGCGCGCCGGGGCGGGCAAGTAAGCTGTAGTCCATAAGTACATGAAATCTCAAGCATAAGACACCTCGTTTGATCTCGATTCAGAGGCGAGTCAGTATATATAGGAGAAACAAAGAATAAAATGACGTGCGTACCCACCTTCCCTGTCGATACTTTCCTATATCAATGATGAATAGAATTCATGACACGCTTACCTCCAGTAAATATAGATTCACAGGGAGAATGACATCAAAGTCAAGTAGAGTCTGGATGCGGGTGAGTGAATATCAACCGAGAAATAGAGAGTGGCCCAGACGAAACTCACCTGACGTGGGATACGCCGAGTCGCGGGAGTAAGCCATATCTGAACGGACAATCATAAGTCCCGAGCCGTGTCACGAGTGAAAAAAGCGAACGCACCTATAATGCATATCGGGGGGAAGCTACTGAGTCGGGAGTTTGAGGAAAGGGTCAGTGATTATACAGTCAGTATAGAATCTAGATTATACGAGTTCAGATAGTACTGGGCCGCGCATTGAACCAAGTACACTGCTTACCTCAAGAATGAATGACCTATGTTTCGATCCGGTTCAGTGAATATAAACGGCGAAAACAAAGTGCCGCTGAGAAACTTACTCGGGATGAAAGACGGCGGGACGGTCTCCAGGCCGAGTCGGGGAGTAAGTAATCTATATCTGCAAAGAGAATCATAAGTCCCGTGTAGTCTTATGAATCACAATAATAAGAACATACCTCCCTCGTGTGAACTCAAGCGCGAGTCGAGACTTTACATTCACAATCTGAACTAAGAGGAATAAGTTGCATGAAACAAAACGAGATGAAATAACTCACATAACTCACTGAGAAGCGCTTGCGCGCGAGAACATAAGGGACTGATTTATATCAAAGTCAGACTAACATGACGAGGAAAAGAAAAAAAGATGGGACGCACTTGAAATTCACTTCGCAGACAGTCGTCGAGGAGAGTTTCGGCCTGGACTCGAGTCAGAATCGACAAAGAAATAAAAAGATTAGACACACCTCGTCGTGCACGGTTACGGCCTGCAGTCGAGTCAAAATAGAGTGTAAGGTGCAGTGGATGTTGATGAGATGGAAGCACAAATATCGGGGAAAGTTACTGAGTCGGGAGTTTGAGCTAGGAAGTGGTCAGAGTCGGTATGGACTCTACGAGTTCAGATAGTACTGGGCCGGGCATTGGAGGGCTCGGGCTTGATCTTCAGATTTACAGTCTGAATCGCGAGGAGAGGAATAAGCCAAATCAAACAAAGAGACGAAATAAATCTCACTTGAACAAAGACTAGCGAACGAGAACGTGAGGAACACGACCACGTACCTTAGTCGGTCAAGGTCAAACATTGGTGTATCATGAAATAAAGATTAGACGTACCTTCGCGTCGCATGCCTTCGGCGAGCGAGACGGGCTGCAATCAAGTCAGAATAGAGTGAACGGTGGGGAATAAGAATTGGACGAGTCGGCAGCAAACTCCTAGATGGAAACCACAGTTAGTCCGAGTAAGAATATCAGAAAGTCAGAAACGAAACGACGTACGTACATAATAAAATTCAGTAAGTAAGAGAAAGTTTACGCTGATGCAAACATACTGACCGGAGATCGCCGACAAACCCGAGTTTGAAGCAGCAGTGAGCGAGATGGAGGTCCAGAAAGTTGAAGGAATTGAGGGTGATGACAGTCTGAGAAGAGGAAACAGAGGCTGCCGAGACGAGATTCAGAGTGAAGGATTTGGGGTGATAACTGTCTGAGAAGAGGAAACAGAGGCAGCCGAGACGAAGTCACCGAGTCGGCACATTGAGATACCAAGATTGAAGGTGATGGACTTGAAGTGATAACAGTCTGAGAAGAGGAAACAGAGTCGAAGTCACAGAGCCGTCAGATTGAAAAACCAAGACTGAAATCAAGTCAGAGAGGCAAATTGAAAGACTTGGGGTGATAGCGCACTGAGAAGACGTAGAGCCGCGGGAACTGGGAGAAGGACAATGTGGGAACGAGACGAGTTTGAAGAGATTGAGGTACATTGAACTTGACGGACGCCGAGTTGATGGGGGTGTAATATTGAAACCAAATTCATTGCGGTAGACATACCTGAAAGCTCGCTTTGAAGCAATCTGAAGTCAACGAGTTAGTAAAGTCATTGAATTATAGAGAGTGAAACAAGACGTACTGAAGAACACGAACATTGTAGCAGTTCGTGGAACTATAGTTCAAGGGCAATACACAAAAACCCACCCCTCGTGGGCTACAACGACGGCAGTGTGCGTGAAACGCGGCACGCACGGGGAGTGAGAGTACATACCTGAAAGAATAATCATAAGCTTCGGGTCATCTTGGAAATGGGAATGGGTCTCAGACGAGACGTACCTCATTCGAGCAGAATTTCGGCCTGCCGGTGGAGTTAAGTCAGAGGCCTTCAAGTCAGTATATGGTAACGAAGGAGTACACACCTGAAACTTACGGCGTCCCAGTCCGTATCGCGAGAAAGCTAAGTCAAGTCAGAACTGATAAACTTGGACAAAATGAAAAGACATACATAATGATTTACGAGTTCAGATAGTACTGGGCCGCGCATTTAGGGACTTTGTGGTGATAACAGTCTGAGAAGAGCGAAATACAGGAACAAGTAAATTTATACGCACTTGTGTACCGGCATGCTTCTAGATGGAAACCAAGAAAATAAGCTAGAGGAACAACATCAGAAAGTCAGAAACAACTCGATGTACATCGATGATAATGAGGCACGAGAGAAGGAAGAAAGTCAGATGAAATGAAAATGACAAGAAGACCGTGATGCTGAGACGAGAACTCCCACTGAAGGAATTAGTAAGTATGGAGGAACAATTTAGATGTATGAAAGGGACGTACCGTAGTGAGTTCAGGGAATAGGACTGAGAAAATACAGTCAGTTAGAGAAACTCGAAGGACGAGTAGACGTACGGAGATCGCCGAAGTCGCCGAGAACGTCCGAGGGCTTCAACTGCGATGAGCAAAATGGCATCCCAGCAAAAGGACCTGGTGGAACACATAAAGTAAGCCAAAAAAGAAAGAATAGAGTCGAAGTCAAGGAGGTAAGGACTCACACAAGAAGGGATAGTCGAGGAAGAAGGGTGGAGAGGGGGGAGAATGAGAAAATAGGGAGGAGACATCACACCTTTTATACACCAGACACCAGAAGCGATGGGCCGGAGTTTGGGCGTCCCAATTACGAAGTATCCGCGCATCCACGGATAAATTAGGGGCGGCGAACTCGTCGAGAGAAAAGAAGGGGAATTATCCTGCAAATATTCGTGAGCTGGAAGAAGTGTGCGAGAGTTCCCAGCGGCCGTCGGAGGAATTATGGCATGTCATTCCAATTGAAATCTTCGCCGTCGGCGAGGGGAAACGACGCCCGGGACTCGGAAGATAGGTATGGTGTAAATTCCTGGAAAAGCGGAATTGTACGGTTTTGAAGGCCTTTGAAGAGCCAAGGCGTGTGGGGGGGGGACTGAAATGATATGAGAAATAAGTTCTCTGGAGTTGGATCCCGGAGGGAAGGTAAAGAAAGGGACAGAAATTGATATTGGTGTGAAACTCACCAAAGTTCCCCTGGTCGTATTTCTACGCGGGAGTGCCCAGAACGCCCGCCGAGACTGCGGAGGAATCAAGCCACGTAATATACGTTGTTCCCCTGGTGACCGGCGGAGCCAATGTCATGTAGGGTCCGATTTTTGCGAAAGTACTCACCAATGGAATTCCAGAACTTCTCGCTGCGCTGAGCCCTGGATTGAGGGACATTCGGCAGTTTGATCCACTAGGAGTCATTCCTGGGATTATGTAAGAGGATCATTGAGGGGAATACGAGCCAACAGGTGACGACGTGGTGGTTGGAAAGTCAACTTCCCAATGCGGAAGCGATGTGTCAGTTGTCCGAATTTGGACACAAGGCCAAACAAACGTTCGAGTGCTTTCTTCTCGGACAACAAAAAAGTTATGGTCAATCAGGCTCACAGTAGGAAAGCCGTGGCACAACTTACAGCTCGAGTGAGATGTTTGGGGTGTGTACGCGTGAAAAAAAAACGAAATATAAACAATGAAAAATAAGCTTGGGAGTCGAACTAATAACAGTATATGCTAGAGGGAGGAGTAAACCACTACACTAAGGATGCCATACAAGCCGGTGGAAATGTGGAGATATCACCAACATGCAAGCGACCTCTCAGAACAGCCGAATTTACGTCCCCGCAATTTTGATCTCTGCGAACTCGCATCAAAACCAGCAGATGGCGTGATTTTACAACACTTACGTTCCAACTTCCAACCACCCTGGACGGGGACTTTGCTTGCATACAGCTCATATGACGACAAAGGGAAAGGAAAGCCGTGGCACGAGTTACATCTCTACTTGGATATTTGGGGTGTGTATGGGCGAGAAAAAAAAATAACAAAATGGAGATGAAAAATCGAGGCGAAAGTCGAACTAATAACATGACATATTGTAGGGAGTAAGAAACCACTGCACCAACCACTGCACCAAAGAAGACATACAGGTCCACGGAATGGTGGAGATATCACTAACACGCAGGCGACCTTTCGGATTCAGGTCCCCACAATTTTAATTCCCGCGAACTCGCATCAAAACCAGCCGATGCCGTTTTGACAGATCGGCACACTTACGTTCCGACGTCCAAGTTCCAACCACACTGAACGGGGACTTTCGCATGCGACTCACACGGCGAGCTCCCTCTTGCCAACAAGGAAGAAAGGAATAGGAAATCCAAGGTGCTGGTAAGGTATGTGGGGAATCATTTTAATCAGGAAGTACTTGGACAGGAATTGCGTGCCAGCAGTGAGTATGTAGTGGAAAAACAAAAAGAAATCAAAGCTACAACCAGAGCGAGACTTGAACCAAAAGCTCCCCAAGGGAGAATCGAAGTAGGACACACCCACAACCAATAGACCAAAGGTGACACACAAGTGATGAAGGAAAGCGAGAATATTATGGCACCTTAGGCCACCTGGCAGGAACAGCCGAACTCCGTGCTTTTGATCTCCGCTTGGTCGCATCAGATTCAGCCGATGTTGTAACTTTGGCAAATCAGTGTCGTACTTATTATCCAACTGGGCTGAAACTTCCTTCGAACACACAGCGCACCCACTACCAAATCAGTGCGTGATGGCACCCATTACTTCATTCACAGTGCTGGTTCCTCAATTAAATGGGCATTTTAGTTAGCAGCGCTTCTCTAAATATTGCAATATGAATAGTTCGGCGCGAAACTCAATTCGAAGTCCCTAATTTGGGACTGCATCAAATTGAATGATATCTGTTTTATACTTAGAAAAGTGTAACTAACTAAAATAATCACTAAATCCATTAGTAACCAATCAGAGTGCTCGCCTATGGATTTAGTGAGCATTTTAGTTAGCTACACTTCTCTAACTATAATAAAACAAATATTATTGAATTTGATTCAGTCCGCTGCTAACTAAAATGTCTATTTAATTGAGGGACTAGCGCTGTGATTCGGTTGGAGGCTGAGCATCAAGCAAGCAGTAATTTTTTGATTTTACCTTTTTTGAGCTTCCCGCGAGCAGCGCAGGAAGCAAGAGGTCTTGAGCTTTATAATACCTTTGATGGCATTTTCCAAGCCAAATGTGGCCCTTTTTTCAAAACAAAAAAGCTGCCGGCAGGCGCATACTGCCTCAAGTGGAAGATTACATGTGTATCATTTCATCCTCAAGATTCTGAGTCGGAGGAGGCAATTGAATGAATTCCGCATTAGTCTCGAATCCCGCCGTCAATATGGAATCCCGGTGTCAAGACGAAATCCTGCATCTAAACCCATGGAGGTACCAGGCGATGTGCACTATGTTCCGCGACATAGATTCGGCAACTGGTCATCAAGGGTGGTTCAACCGAAACGACTTGGTACTTACTTTGTACCTCATCTCCTTCAATTTCATTTTGTTGACCAAGTTGTACTTTGTCCGCCGTACTGATTCAAGATTGAATTTTAAGGTTAGGGTTAGTCCACCTCACCGAGACCCACCAAACGACCCGACCCATACAGGCAAGTCGTTACGAGTACATGCAAAATGACCTTTACGTGGTGTTAATTCAATTTTTCTTCCCCGCGGAGCGCAATTCACCGCTTCGCAAATCGATATGGTTATTTGTTTGGTTTCAACGGCGCCCGCGCGAGGTATATAAAGAGAGGGTGGGCGGTCGCGGCTGCGACTTGTCGCGGTCTGCGACTTAGCGCGGGATGTGATGCACAATTGAAAGAATTTAAGCGAAGAACAGAGCACTCACCATGTACAACGAGAACAAGCACTCACCACTACCTCGCACAAGGACGTTGTTGTACATGAGGAAAATGAAGTTATTATTGACTTCCAACTTGCCAGCTGGCGTAACAAGAATTGTTCGCTGTGTTTTCAGAGAGTCAGTACACAGGGAATCTGGTGCTACATTCAGTTGATGAAGATCTCGAAAGCAGATTATATCATATTATACATATATCCTTTCATCTCCTCTCCTCTATCCTATCTCGGACAATGTCCCGCCTTCACTATCCCCTCATGCTCAAACACACACGCCTCATCCTTGAGCCAATAATGGTCCGACACCCACCAGAACATCCGGTGCGCGATCCAGTCCTCCCACACCACGCGCCACGGCCGCGTCATGCTCAGATGCTTCAGCTTGCCGTAGTACAGCCAGTTGTGCGGCGTGTATGCTGTTTATCATCATCATCATTATTATCATTTGGGTGAGCGATACGAAGGGAGGGAGGGGCAACGTACCGACAGCGACTTGCGGGTTGACGAAGATGCGCGGTCGCGCGGGCGCGGTGCGGAGATGCATGTCGTATGAGACGAGGAAGCATTCTGATTCGGGACACGGGGTGTCCGCGCGGAATTTCAGGGGATTTCCCGCTGGGACGGAGGGCGGAGTGGCTGGTGTGAACGAATGAGATTGAACAGGTCGAATGAATGGGGCTTCGAAACGTACTGGGAGGCAGGAACCAGTTGGCGTCGAACACCGCGACGCCGTTCCAGCAAGCCGCGACTTCCACGGGCTCCTCTCGGCGCAGGCTGTCGACGGCAACAGTGTCGGACGAGAAGTAGGGCCATATCTCTTTGGTGCGTTTGCCACAGGAGTCGCGGATCACCCAGCTAATAAAAGATATCAGCATAGATAGTATTTGACCGCGGAACTGACGTGTCATAAAGGCCTATCCCGTCAAAGTCGAGGCCGCACGCGAGGTCAAAGTCCCCGTCCTTCGTGCCTAGTAAGCGGACGATGGATCCTGTCTGCAGTTGAGTCTACCTAGACACAAGGATATAGGTTACGCACTCCACTCGAAGAAAACGTCGTTGAAGAATATGATTTTGTCGAATCTCTTGCTGCCGAGACCGTCCTGGAGGGGCTCGAGGGCCTTGTTCCGCATGTCGGCCATGTACTGCACGCGCTCGTGGCCGTTGCTCTGCCAGCCCTCCCTCCTTCGTCCGTCCTCATCCAGCAGGACCCGATTCCGCACGCGCGCGCGGGTCAGCTGGCCCTCAAACTTGCGCAGCAGGTCCTTGGTCCCGTCGTGCGAGTTGGACTCGTAGATGGAGACGAAGACGTTGTCCGCGCCGAGGTGCCGGATGAGCAGGCTGAGCTGCTTTGTCCATACGGGCAGGTGGGCGCCGTAGTTGTAGAGGTTCGCGGCGATGAAGTAGGTTGCGGTGCCGTTGCCACGGAGGACTGGGAGCGGCGTGTTGGGGTTCATGTAAGACGAGCGGCCAGAAGTGGGATATGTCGGCGCGAGGAGGAGGAACGCGCACCATGCGAGACAGAGCGTGAAGCGGACGCGTCGGCGCTTGGGCCAGGCGCGGATGTTCTTGTAGTCGGTCGCATCGGAGATGGTGAGCGCAGGAACACATATGACGACGAATGGGATGTAAACGAGCAGCGTAGAGAAGAACCCGAGATGGATGGACACGAATATAGCTGTTGCGAGCGAGAAAGTGACAGCGCCGAGGAATATTCGGTGTGAGTGGAGGAAAGATATGAAGGGTGAACGTCGCCGAGCCATTGTAAGTAGATTCCAGCTCTATCCAGCGCAGGACATAGTGTGCACGTCGTGGTAGGGTGGAGAGAGTAGACTGGGATTTACCAGTGTATTGCACTGCCACTACCCGTCCCGTGCACATCTTCCAACCAACTTCCAACGACTCGCGAGCCCATCCTTCGAGAACGCTGGTTCCCTATATGTGGCCCAGGATAATTGTTTGAGGGACGACAACGAAGGCCTAGACAACATCTAAACCACTGTGACCCCCGGCGTACCCCTTGGAGATTCGAGAAACCACTGGCTCAAAAGACCGGACAACTGTATCAGAAGGGATTCACCCGTATCCTCGGGCTTTATCTGCATACTTCAGACAGAGTCCAATTCCTGCAGTGCAGCAGCCATCAAGATCTCATCTCAATAGGATATCCCACTCGCATTTCACGGTTTTCACCCTCAATCTCTGTCTCGTATCTTCGCTGGTCTCTGGTCTCTAACTTGAATTTTCTGCTCACTGGACGGCCCGGTTTCGAATCGACATGTAGCGTCAACGAATCCATCCAATCAACCTCAATCCGATAATTTACAATCGGCGTCGGATGCTCTTCGAATTCCGTCCCGGGCTCCCGGGCTCATCATTCATATTTAAACCCCCTACCCACTCGTATGCTTTTGCCCACACCCTCAAACGACCATGGCGCCGCACACCCTCGACGTGGAATACGCGCGCGCGCAGTTCCCTGCGCTCAAATCCGGGTTCATCTACGCTGACAATGCTGGCGGGAGCCAGATCACGCAGACATCTATTGGTGAGTGGAATCTTTCGTATCGTATCGTATCTGAGTCAAGCACCTCCCCTCGAACGCAGATCTCATCGTCGATTACCTCTCAAACACCAACGTGCAGCTCGGCGCGGACTACAGCGTCTCGGTCAAGTCAACACAGCGTGTGATGGGTGCGGCGGAGGAGGCGCGCAAGCTATTTGGTGCAGCGGACAAGGACGAGATCGTCTTCGGCCCGAGCTCGACGGCAAACTTGGAGAACCTCGCGCGGGGCCTGGAGAAAGATATCCAAGCAGGGGACGAGTTCATCATCACGGGGGAGCATGAAGGTCAGTTAGCCTGTTTGCCGGCTTCTCGTTCCGCATAGTCTCATCCGTCCAAAAGCAAACTGCGGCCCGTGGAAGAAGCTCGCGGAGCGACGCGGCGCGGTGGTCAAGTACTGGCATTCGACGCCGACGAACCCAAACAACCCATACTCCCTCAGTCTGAAGGTCGAGGAGCTGCTGCCTTTGATCTCGGCCAAGACGCGCATCGTAGCGTTCACCGCGACGTCTAATCTCCTTGGGTCGGTCGTGCCGGTGCAGGCGATCACCAAGGCCGTGCGAGCGGAGGCTGCAGCGAAAGGCGCGAAGAAGGTCGAGGTGTCGATCGATTGCGTCGCGTACGCCCCGCACCGCCGTATAGCAGTCAAGGCCTGGGACATCGTGTGTGCATCGCTTCTCAGGCTGAGCCCTACCTGACAGTATGCATGTATTTACAGGATTTCTGCGTCTTCTCCTTCTACAAGGTGCGCTCGCTCGCTCCCTTCTATCTGCTCCCCGCCCCGACTCATATACGGCCCCTTCCTTTCTTCCTGTCGTAGGTCTACGCCCCCCACATCTCAGCGCTCTACGTCCGCACCGCAGCCCTCGCCTCCTCCGTCTCCTCCATCGCGCACCACTTCCTCCCCAGCGACCGCGCAGGCAAGCTGCAGCCCGGCGGGCCCGGCTACGAGACCGTCTACGGCACGACCTCCGTCATCCCGTACCTCCTCTCGCTCACGCCCGCGCACGAGCTCTCTGCGACCTTCGCCGCCATCGCCGCGCACGAGACGCGCCTCGTCAGTGCGCTCCTGGCGTTCCTCACCGCGCCTGCGCAGCGCGCGCGCGGGGTGCGCGTCGTGGGCGTGGAGGAGCCGAGCACGGATCGGGTGCCGACGGTGTCGTTCGTCGTGGTCGGCGAGCGTCCGATGCGAAGCAAGGACATCGTGAGGGTGTTTGATGAGCGTGGTGGGGTGCGTCTTTCCCCCTCCTTCTCCTGCCCTTCACCTTCCTCTGACACGACTGCAGATCGGCATCCGCTACGGCCACTTCTACGCATACACACTTAGCACGCAGCTGCCGCCGCCGGTGGACCCGGAAGAGGGCGCAGTGCGGGTCTCGCTCGTGCACTACAATACGCTGGAAGAGGTGGAAAAGATCATTGCGGTTTTCAAGGAGATTTTGGCGTGATAAAATGCTGTATTGGGTAGTGAATTCGAAGTGTATACATAGTCCTTTATCTGACGCACAATTCTGCAGAGCGCAGATATGTTTGTTGTCGCAGCCTTGAATCGGCAGTCAACTCTCTTCAAGTTCCACACAAACACGACGGCGTCCCGCCTTGACTCTGAGGCACCTCGCAGCGCCACCTGTTCGTTGACGACCGCGATATGTATGATACGACTTGGTTTGGGTATTTCTATACAGGTAGTTTCTTCTAAACAGATGCTACAATGATTCTCACTCGTATCTCGCACTCTACAGGTAATGAACACTGATAGACGCTTCCCGTGGGTCAGGGGGAAAAATGATCTCCTCCGTAACCCGTGTACGATTAGTACGCGTCTCACTCGAACCCTCAGGCTCGCAGTCATACGAGATTCGGACCCTCGTGCATGGCAGGATCGTTAGCACCGGGCAATCCTCCCATCTACATCCGAAACCCGAGATCTTGACGACAATGCCTTTGTTCGCCCAGTCTGTCATGATCGAGTCCACTGCCCACGCAAGCCAATATAAAAGTTCCACATAAATGCGTTATTGCGTTGGAGGTGGGGAGGGCAAAGCGTGTGATAGAAGATGGTGAATAGGCCAACGTCGGCAGATTTGACGTCAGCATTGCGGGGTGGACGCGAGGCCTGCGATGCACGTTGACGACGCGCGCTAACAAAGAGATACTTACACCCATCACGATGCCAGAATCCAACGCCTCCGCCAAACGTTTCAAAGAAGCTACGGCAGCTGCGACATTGCCCTCGGAGCGGACGGATTCGTCGAAGGTCTGTTGCAGTTCCTCAGTGCTGGCCTCGGGTTCGGCAAAACTAGCAGGTTCTGCATTCCGGCGCTCAAGTCCAATCTCCAGCGCCAGCCAATCTCGAGCCAGCCAGCAGCGTGCTCCAAGTTCAAGTCCGTACCCACACCGGCATGTCACGAAGGACATACGTACCCCGCGATGCTGCTTGTGTGGCCCTCCGTTTGACTCCTCCCTCTCTATGTTTCCTAGCTTTCCGACGTGGCGTGCGACTGCCCTCACCCTTTCTACGCTTCTTCTTCTCTACCCTTCTTCAGGTGTGCAACGAACGCCGACCCACTACGCGCGCTGTCAATACCGAGTTCCGGCGGACGCTAGTGAACAAGTGCGTGCTAAAGAATTGGGAGTCCACGCACCCTTTTTGACGACGGTGGGGCGGGTGTGGGATCTGCAAACGGAGGAGGAGGGAGCGAGGGAGAGGAGGAGGCCGAGCTCGCGACATAGCGTGTGCATTGGACAGTGTATGCCGAGTTCCTGAGGCGGCTGATGAAGACGTCTTGGGTGGGATTACTGCCGAAGCTTACCGTCGCCTTGTGCGCGGTGGGCGGCGAGGACGAGGGGAGCCTGCAAGAATTCAAGTCCCCTAGTATCTGTGTCTCGCTACACTTTGGACCCTCCATCTATCTGGGAAAGGCCTCCTTGTTCGTTCAGGACGCAGGTTTCCCTGGGCCCTTTACGCTACATCAAGCCCGCCGGCTTCGAGTCACTTACCCCGGGCCTCCATCGTCAAGCCTCTCATGATCATGCACAATTAGGCCCGAGTCCTGCTTTACCACACCACACCGCCCGCACTCTGAGTCTACTCAGGGTCGAGGTCAGTCCATTCAATGCAGTCCCGTCCAATCTAATCTAGTCCAAAAAACAATCATTGAATCAGAGCGAGAGAGCGAGGGAAAAAATCAGCATCTGCTGTATTCGGGCGCACAAGTCCAGCGAGCCATCCAGCAGCACGCTCAAGTCCGTTGGCCCCACGACACGAAGGACATACTGCTGCGATACTGCCTGTGTGCCGCCTCCCGCCTGACGTGCACCGTCACCATCACCCTTCCTTCTTAACAAACGACGAAGGACGGCACATCCCCGACTACGCACGCACGCCGTACCCTCGCGTGGCACTACCGTGCGTCCTCATCGTGTTACGCCTCCGTGGGACGCCTTACATGTTTGCATTCGGGCACGCAAGTCCAGCGAGCCTGCCACACAAGGCACTGCGGGGGCCAAAAACTTTTCCACGATGAAAAAGGGCGATGCAGAATGGGACATTTTCCGAAGCGAAATTTCCCAAAAATGTAAAATGTAGCAGAAAAGTTTCCTTTTCTCCAGGTTTTTCCTTATTAGGAAGTGACAATTATTCCCACACGGAAGATGGCCCGGAAGAGAAACACTTTTCCACTTTTTTTCCCTGGCACATTTTCCGGCACGAGAAACTCGGGCCGCTTTTCCCTTTGTTATAATTTGATCTTTTTCGGAATGGAAAACGGTGAGTAAAATGCAAACTTTTCCTACAAGTATTCCCTAAAGAAAAAGTTGTACTTTTTGAGGCGGGAAACAATGACTTTTCCCAAGGCATTTTCCATTTGGGAAAATCCAGATGTGCGCTGGGGGTGCGCTGGATGGACGCTAGGGGTGCGCTGGATGCACGCTAGAAGTGCGCTAGGTGTGCGCTGGGGACGCGCCCGGTGTGCGCCCGGTGCGCGCTGGGCGAGTCGGCCGGCGCGCGCTGGATTTTCCCAAATGGAAAATGCCTTGGGAAAAGTCATTGTTTCCCGCCTCAAAAAGTACAACTTTTTCTTTAGGGAATACTTGTAGGAAAAGTTTGCATTTTACTCACCGTTTTCCATTCCGAAAAAGATCAAATTATAACAAAGGGAAAAGCGGCCCGAGTTTCTCGTGCCGGAAAATGTGCCAGGGAAAAAAAGTGGAAAAGTGTTTCTCTTCCGGGCCATCTTCCGTGTGGGAATAATTGTCACTTCCTAATAAGGAAAAACCTGGAGAAAAGGAAACTTTTCTGCTACATTTTACATTTTTGGGAAATTTCGCTTCGGAAAATGTCCCATTCTGCATCGCCCTTTTTCATCGTGGAAAAGTTTTTGGCCCCCGCAGTGAGGTCAATTTCGTACTCGACACCACGACCGCCGGACACCCGACGAAGGACATACGTACCCCGCGATGCCAGGGTAGCGCTGCTTGTGGGATGTCCTCCTGGCTCCCTCAGACTCCGCAATCTACGCTTGCTTCTTGGGCTGTACGATGTGCGACGGCCCCGCCACCGCCGTTGTTTCCCCGACTATGCACGCACCACCCGAGCGATCGTGCACGCGTCTTCATCGTGGTCCTCCTCCGCCTTCGTGTCCGCGTCCAGTGTGTGTCACGTTCACGCACGCCTTACACCTCACGCCTGAGTCTTCTTCCTTGTCAACGAACGCACCGAATCGTCCTGGCCTGGCGAGACCCTTAGACTCTTCGCGCTCGACACTTCTTTAGCTGTGCGACGTGACGTGCGACTCTCACTTACACTCTCACTCTCACCCTCTCTTCCTTCTTTCAACGAACGACATCTCTTCCCTCATTACGCACGCATTACCACAAGCGAGCGATCGCGCGCACGTCCTCATCGTGTTCCACGTCCTTGTTCCGTGTCTGCCTCCGCCTCCGCCTCCGTAGCATGTCGACGCACACCCTACGCAACTAGGCTCTCTTTCTTGTCAACGAACGGAACGCGCCACCGTGACGCCGGACGAGCTGTTAGAGCTTGGGCTACATACTACAAGTCGCCCTCCATTCTCTCACATCTCCCTCACACCCAACCGCCAAACTCCGCGCCTGACCGCCAGCCCGCCAGCCCGCCAGCAAGTCCCCAGGCCTATCGCGATGTGGCTGTCGAATGGGTACGGGTACGGGTCTGATCTTCTTGGATGGGGCGGGCAAGCCGTGTTAGACGTGGGACGAGAGAGGAAGGACGAGGGCAGGTGCTAGGGAAGTGGCGCCGGCGGGGAGGGAGCGAGGAACGGGGAGGACGCGTACAGACAGGGTGCATACAGGCAGGGGACGAGGGACGAAGGAGGGCGCGTACTTGTATCGATGCGCGCCGTCGTGATACTTCCATACACGTGCACGCGAGCTCGGAGCCATCCTACGTTACTGTATTCCCGCGGCTGCCGGTGCGATGTACTATTTCTGAGACGAGGGACGAGGGAACGCGTTGCTTGTACCGACGTCGTCGTGGTCCTTCCTTGTGACCTCCACACCAATCTCGGAGTCATTTCACTGCGCGGTAGTTCCAAGACGACGCAACTACGCGACGACTCAATCAACGCCAAGTGGACATAATACCGTTTATAGTAACCTACCTGCCCTATCCGGCTATACGCCATCTTCCTTGTCATCCAGCGCAAGCGTATTGTACAAGCCCAATCCTCACCGACACAGCACAAAGTAAGAGGCAAAAAAAGAATGTAAGTGGTGCACAAGACCCCTTCTCTATTCAATGGTATTTTATCGCACGCCGCGTGAAATCGTAAAGCTACTCCTCGTCCTCATCACCAACACACCCGGGTCCAGCTCGCACGACAAGCTCAATTAATCCCGGTCCAGCTCCAAAGCGAGAGAACGCTTAATCCCGGTACAGCTCGCGGCGGCCGAACTTGACGCCAGACACCGTGCGGCCCTTCTTTGCGGGCTTTGCGGCGGGTGCCTTTGCTGCGGGCTTCGCCTTTGCTGCGGGCTTCGCCTTCTTGGCGGCGGCGGCCTTCGCTGCTGCTGCCTTCTTCGCTGCGGCGGCCTTTGCGGCGGCACCGGCTGCGGCAGCGCCGCCCTTCGCCTTCTTGCCGCCCTTGGTGGCAGCGACGTTAGCGGGTGCTAGGAATGATCAGACCTTGGTTCGAGGAAGAGCAGAAGGAGAGTATGTACCTGATGCAGCGGTGGCAGGCTGAGCGGCAACAGCGGCACCGGCGGCGCCAGCAGCAGCTGCGGCACCTGCACCGGCAGCGGCTGCGGGGGGTGCAGCGGCGGCGGTGCCGGCGGGGGTGATCTGGAAGGGCTGCGACGTGGAGAGGACCGTGCCGATGGCGTCACCCTGTGCTGCGACGAGGGTGTACGTGCTATCGAGAATTTAGTGAGAAAACATTGAAAAAAGCACGAAAACATATCGAGAAGACGACATACCCAGGGGGGATCTGGCCGAGTCCGACGCTCGTGTTGCCGAGAGTGGGGTTGACACCGGTGGCAACGTCGATCTCAATCGGGCCCTTGAGCTCGAGGAGGAACGTCCTGAAAAAAAAAAGTGGGCAGCCTGTTGACCAGACTACGCAAAAACTTACGGGTCACCAGCAGCGGGTGTCCAGGTAGCGAGGAGAGTGCCGTCCTCAGGGGTGTTGGCCGGGGTGTTGAGGGTGAGGCCCATCACAGATGGGAGCACACATGAAGCGGCGAAAAGAATGCTGGCGACGAAAACCATGTTGTAAAGATTGTAGAAAAGGGGAGACTTGCTCGAAAACTAAGGCTAGCTCAGAAGGGATGAGGAGAGTGAACGACAGAAGGCACGAGAGGCCCATCAGCTGCCAGCACACCTTATATATGTCCGTCTATTTTGGGACAGATGGCACCGTTGCCATCATCCCTGGCGGGGAGACGACCAGATTGCTGGCTCAGTGCGGTGATACATGTCCTTCGGCTGGATACCGGCGCCCTATGTGACAACCTCGAACGGCGCTGTCGGTGTCGCAATTGGCAGTCATCCAGACGAATGATATAATACGTTGGAAGCTCTGATGCCTAAAAGGACCTTTCTGAGGATTCCTCTCGCATTTTTACTTCTTTTTGAGGTCGAAAATTAGGCCCTACATATCAGGATCATCCAGCCCATTATCGTCCGTCCTCCATCCATCCTGTCTTGCTAAATACCTCTGTCTTTGATCGATGCACTGTACATCTATTTTTATGCATGATCTACGGGCCTAGACTCTATCCTCGGCCAATCAGGTGCCATTCTTTCTTTTCGGCCGCCGTCTTCGACAGGTGCCTGACCAGAGCGGAGCGGTGGTCCTGAAATGTTGTGTGCGCGGGTTGGTTGGATTCGTTGGACCTTGGTAGTCTAAGGCCGAAATTCAATGGTTTTAGCTGCAGCGGGCGCCGCGGGTTACGTCGTTGCTCAGCCAATCAACGAATGGCAGTGCGAATCTTTCGAGCTAATCGGATCAAGATCAACAAGTTCCTCAGGTATGTCACCGCTGATCTTCGTACGCTAAAAATGCCTGGGAGGATTTGAGTACACGTAGAGGGGAAATAAAAACTGTGTTCGACAAAAAGGCGACGATCACGCCTAATGTCGAAATTTGCCGCTCCGTGAACGCCGAACCTGAACTTCGTGTTCGATTCAGCTATTTGGACTCATCTGTTGATGAGAATCCCGAGCTCTCTCAATCCTGCTGGTCGTGCTAATTTCCAGGCTGTGACTTAGTTGAAGGGTTTCTTGAGCCTCTACATTGTAAATTTTTTGCACCACATGAACACTGCCAGTGTACGACTTGAAGAACGCTTGGATATCAATTACTCAATCGTTTTCATCGCTAAATCCCTGCGCGGCACTGCCTGAGCGATCTTTCAGCAAAGTAACAAAGTCCAAACATTAATCGTATACAATTCGCTAGCCTCGGTCAAATACATGCAATACTTATAATTATATAACAAACATCACACTCACTCGCTACACGACTGTGTCTTCCACTCCCCATCGCGCATTTTTCCGCCCCACATCAGATTCAGATTCGGCGTCCTTCATATCCGTGACCACCGTGTGGACGACCTTCACCACCATCTCCGCGTCCTCTCGGCCAGGCGGGCCTCTGTAACCCGACGCACCCGGTCGAGACGTGCTGGGATGGTCCGTCTTGTCACGGCCGTGTTCTGTTTTTATTTGATTTTTTATTAGTAGCTAGACCGCTAATCCGCTAATGTTGGAATTTGTCGTTGTACGTACCAGAGAGGTTAAGAATGAATCGTGAGCTGTAGATCATCGTTGCGGTGTATCCCAATACCGCACTGCATCCATCAGTCAGCATTGAATCGAAGAAAGCGAATGATATGCGGTACATACGCGGCGGGTTGAAAAGCCGTATCTGGATTTTGGAAAAATATGAGGTTGACGATGTTCATCGCCGTGAGTGCGACAAAGTAAATGATCCCGTCTTTCAGCATCATGCGGGTCAATTGGGTGAGACTGAAGAAATAATGTGAGTGTGCGAGCCATTGTATTAGGTCGGTGGGACTGACGAGGAGCGGTTGGCATTAGAGAATTTCCAGAGATACAGCGAAGTAATGCCCATAGTCACAACATCGAATGCTCTGCATGAAATAGGATTAGAATTGAGTACGCGCCGAGTACGCGCCGAAGCTCCGAGAATAAGTTGAACACCCACAGAGCGCCGGCGTAAAAAAGTGATGCAATCTTGATCCCGGCAGGGTTTCCTGAAGTGCAACTAAGACAAAACAAGGTCAATGAACAGTTGATTCGATCCCGAACGCCGCTACTCACTTGCCGTTGATCGAGATCGCTGGTTCGATTTTTGGAAGGGGCAAAATTAAGACGTGGTTGAATAGATCAAGAGGAACTCGGCTCACAAATTCGTTTGTAGAAGATGGACACGAGTTCAGGCTGGCGTTGAAATAATGAATGAGTTGAATTGGACAATCGTATCAGGAGGTTCTACGCACCGCCATAGTAATCACGAACAGTAAAGCGAGCGTAACCCGAACCCAGGTAGCCTGCCTTGAAACCGCATATGTTCTACAAAAGGGTCCAAAAGGTCAGTTAGCTCCCGGTCGCAGCGCGTTGAAAATGATGAATGAATCGAACCTCAGGGCAAGGATGACTTGCGAAACCAAGTATAAAAATACTTCGGAAATGAGAATGAGTTTCAGTGGCACATCAAATCGATGCGATGTCGGACGAACTCACATTTGAAGAGCGGTGGAGCCCAGTAGAACTTTTTGCAACTTGCAGGTGTGAATCCGTGATAGAAGAATCCTGTGTTACCGACGATGATGGCTGCGAGTCCCAAGTATCGCACCAGGATGAACAGGATACAGGGAACGCTGGGGGAGGCGATAACGAATGAATGTTGAAACCGTGCCCAGAGCTCTGAGAGCGCACCTCGGTTTGAAAATTCCCTTTTGCCTAGTGTAGAGTCGGTACTCCGCAGGTATAGTCGAAAGGAAGCTAAATAGATTCAATGCCGATCAGTGTCTTGTTGATCGCTGTGCGAGGATCTGAGAACTGACTCGAAGAAGGCGATTGCATAGCCTGCAACTCGAAGGTACGCCTGTAGCTGGACATTGGTCAGGGAAGACATCTAGACGTTGCTCTCATCGCACGCTAGATCCTCTTATACGCACATAGGAGCAAGAACTCCTGAACGGCTGGAACTGACTTCTAGGGGTGTAGTCAAGAAACAAGTAAATTGTCCCTAGAACTGTCGTACAACGCATGGCGAGTGGCATTACCAAAGTGTCTAGGCGCTTGAGAGTTGTACCTTGATCGAAAACAATGAGACAACCACGACAGCAACTTAGAACCTACCAGGAATGGATCTTGCAAACACGGACAAGTGCATCGACTTCACTCTCACAACATGTAGCTTCTCCGATGTTGTCCTCTTGAATCCAACCGAGGAGCAAGGTTAAAGCAGACGATACAACAAAAGCGCACTTTTGTCTTGAACGATCTGATTCCGGCATAACATTGTACCATGGTTCAAAAGTCGCCGGGTAAATTAGTCCAGTCGCTAATTCTTCTACAGTCAGCCTAACTTTTAGAGCTTGTCGAACCACGCATCTGCTACATCGCGCACGTCGCCGCCTTTCTTTTCCCTCCAGGTCTCGTTTTCAGCGACGAAAAACCCAAGCCCCGCGACCTTCCCGTTCTCCTGCATGAACGTGACTTTGAACACGCCTTCAACATCTTCAAATGGAGTGTGATCGGCACCATATCCATCCACGTAGAGCGTTGTCACTTCGGCGGTATAGTCATTGCCGGAAATCAGGGTCAGCCGAAAATGCGTGCCCCAGAACCGCGACCAAGCACTGTAGAGCTCGGTAGAATCGCTGGGCCTGCCCGAGGCCGAGTCCACCTTTGTGAAGTTCTGGACGACATCGGCACATTGAGGAGTGGTGGGAGAAGATGCTTGAGCAGGGCAGAGGGTGAAGTTGCCGTAGCCGGGATTCGAGTAGGTGCCCGTCAGGTCTAATGTGTTCGGTAAGGACGCGGGGGTAGCGGTCGTTGGTGCAGAACTCGTGGTACTTGTAATACTAGTTGCAGCTGCAGCTGCTGAGCTGACGCTGGGAAGACCAAGGATATGGTCGGCCACTGCCAAAGAAACAGGGAATCCGATGCCAACGCCTGTTGCAGCCGTATTGGAGAGAACCACGACGGCGAAACCGTCATCTGGAAATATGGCGCACATCGAAGATACGCCTTGGGCACCGCCATTATGCCAGATGAGCTTCAACCAAGCGGGTGAGCAACTTGCAATAATCAATAAACAAAAGCAGATAGGCACCTCATGTCCACGGTACGCCGTTCGTACCCACCCAAGCCCGTATTCCATTATTGACAATAAACCATCACCTTGATTGGTTAGGACGGATTGACCGCTGGTCACGAGCTCGAGAGCGGCGCTGGGGATGATTGTCGCATTCGACTGGGAATCGACCCCGCCATTCAGGATCAGCTTGGCCCACAATAACTATGGGCGAACGATGAGATGCTTATATGTGAAGGTGTTGATTGGATCGCACCAAATCTTCTGCGGTGGAAATGACACCTCCAGCGCCGGCAATAAGATTGGCTTTCTGTTCTGTCATGAAAAACGGAATGCGTCGGCCAGATGGTGTCCAAGTCTGCGAGAATTTGTCGGTTTCAGACACTCGGTCTGGATGCATTGTCGACGATGACATGTTGAGAGGGAGCAGTATGCGACTCTCAACAAAGTCGCGGTATGCCATCCCTGAGAATTTTGATACAACGTAGGAGCCAGTAATGAACATCTTTTGGTTCGTGCATTAGACAGTTTGACGCCAATGAAGCAAAGTTTTTGACCTGATTATTGTATTCCCAGAGCTGTCGGAACTCGTACGCTGTGCGAAGATGTCTCATTCGTAGAACGAGATCACGCGGTGTATCTTCAGGAGAGTAAGACGCATCATGTCTGAACGAGGAAAGAGTAAGAGATGAACCAAAGGAAAATTAAGCCAACCCACGTTGGGAGACCCGTTATATGCGACAGCAAATCGGTGAGATCGGCTAAATTGGTTGAAAACTGGTCTTCCGTCATCCACTCGCCCGGGAGAAGGTCGCGCATTTTGGTTTCCCAATTAAATTGAGTCACCCCGTCGGGGAGAGCAGTCGTGTTCTTCCCGTCAGCGAAGTCCTGCATGAGAATGCCCAGCGAAGCCGATAAGAAGCCCTTTGACAACGAGCCTATGCCGAAGATTGTCTGCAATCGACAAGTCAAGCTTAGACCGGTATTTAGGAATGAAAAACCTACATCAGGCGCTATCTTATCTCCAGTCTCTGTTCGGTTGCCCCAAGCGCCGAATTCCGCTTGACCATTGGGCTTTAGTATGCCCAACGACATACCACTTATGTTGCTCGCCTGCATCAGGCCTTGGATAACGGACGAGAGTTGCTCGTCAAGGACTGTGCCGTTCTCCGTGGAATCTCGAGAAATCCGGGTTGACCGACCAAGAGTGGCTGTCAATAGGAGAAGCAAAAGTTTTGACTGGAAGATCATCGCAGGCTGGTAACTTGGAGGACTATGAAGGAAAGTAGAATCGGTTTGATGATTTTCGATGGGAGTTGCAGGTATTTAAGCACGGGGACGGAAGGCTATTCCGAATGTAACTTAAGGCGAAGCTCTTGCGTTCGTTATGAAACATGACGCTGCGGGCTCCAATGAATGGCACCGCAAGGCTGATAATTTTGAGTTAGTAAGATTTCCTTTCTAACCGACAACATTCACTTGGCTCACCGAAATGCGCATGGATATATCCTGCGCCGTGTCAATAATGCCGATTCCTCCATGACAGCGTAGTCCAAAAAGTCCCTTGCTGTACCAAATCGACTAGAAACACAAGATTCGAATCATTCGATAACGTCCGTCGTCGTCAACGGCCGGGCGACTGGGTCAAACAAAGCCAGTCAACGAACCCCGGCTCCAGGACGCAGCGAGTCTCACTGTCGCTCAGAGACCAGGCCAGAGGCGAGCCCTGCGCCCTGCATTCATGCGTCGATGCCTCATGGATGTCGACAAGACCACGGTGCAAAAAGAGATGTGATCCGCCAACAGTGGCAGTGGACCGATCAAAGTAAGCGATCGCGAATCGTCCCACCACGATTTACCATGTACCCCGCTACATTCTACTGGCGGCGCAGTCCACGGTTCCCCGAGTCCGTAAGGTATCGCGTCGATATTCCAGGTTACATATTAGCAATTCAGTTGAAGCTGAATGGTTGAAACGTGGCTACACCTCGCTGCAATTCTACTGGCAGTGTAGGTTCGCATCGCGCGGCTCCTCGACTGCGGGTCCGTAAGGTATCGCATCGATATCACGGAACCATAGTACTCCGCGCACACTGCCACGTAAATGACGCCGAAGGCAGCGGATAACTCAACAATTCTCTCCAGACTCGGAAATTAATATCTTTGTCAACGCCAATGGAGTCTCCCGGTGGCATCACTGCTGCCATTCTGCGCACGGACCGCCAGGGTTGGCAGTCGGTACCAAAGGCTATGGTATTGCCACAGTTCACCTTAAAACTCATTCCCGATACCATATTTTCCATCGCGTCCAATTCGAAGGTACTGTCAGCTTACTATGTGGCTCAAAAATACCAAAGCCCTTACAATATCGTGTAGCGACGTTCTTGCTACTGGGCTTCTTATATCGAACGAAGGTCTCAGTCCTCTGGTCCAACCTTGCTCCGTTGATTCCCAATTGGAAACTCGTGGACCCTGTGAGAGAGAAAAAAAGGTCGAACGTCTCCAACACCTGAAGTCATCCGTCTCATTCAGATGGGTCTTCCAGGTACTGAACTCGCTTTTTTTTCGCCAAATATCCGCCGTCTGACCAAGGCTTTAAGTATAACAACATAATATATGTAATCTCTGTTGGAAGAACAAGCCGACACACGCAACAACGGCTGTGCTCGGGCTTCTCGGGGATGCTCTAACTCGTCGTATCTCGAACATTCCGTAGCTAGATTTATGTAGTACATTCCACTATATTCTATATGATTCCTTACGAGTCATTTCGACACCAGTAGTTTATTTATAGATACATTGTAGAGGTATAAACGACCTCGTGTTCCCGGTGAAACAAGTACCCCCAATTTATACATTTGCTGCTAAGAATCTCTCCCTTGGGCCCGAGCTCCACCTCGTATTCGTTTGCGTTGGCGAACGCGACGGGGTAATATCCTTGGGCATAATGGAGCCGTTCCGGGTGGGCTTTTCCTTCGCTCACTGGGTAAGGCACCTCTCCGATGATAGTGCTTGTGTTGCCGTCTTCACCAACGAAGCTTTGGGTGAGTTCACGAGTTATTATATCAAGTTACTGCATTGTGGACGAATCGGCCCTGTAGACTAGAACTCCAGGTGCTCACCAAAATCTCATGCATCCATTGGATGTGACTGTCAGCCCTTGGAAATGAGTCCGCGCCATCTTCGTCAGTTCGTTACTTCGCTTAAGGTGGTGAATCTTCGTCACTTGATGGGAACGTGGGAATGCTCTCACGCTGGTGTGTTTTTGGGAAACTTCGTCAGCTCGGCAAGCGACGGCAACTCCTCAATGCTGTCTCGGTAACCCAGACGTTCCGGTGATCCGCGCGTGGGTTGATGGACGCGCGAGTCACCGGAACGTCTGGGGCATTTCGTATAGCAACACCGCCCATGCTGTCACGTCACGCTTCCCCGACTTTATGCTGAGGATGCTTCAAAACCTTTCGAATATCTTCAATAGTGTGCAACAAACTATGTAATTAGTACCTAAACACATGGGATTTTTTACGCGATTTTTTTTGGTGAGTTTCCGACAATGTTCGCAATGGGAGCAGCAAACAGCTGCCTGAAACTTGCACGTTTCGAGCCGACCAAGCAAACGAAAAAGAGGCCAAAAAAAATCGGAAAATTGGGCAAATCCATCAGAAGATGCCTGTTCATGAGCTCCAGCAATCAGTTGGGCCAATACGAGAGGGGGGAGGGAGGAAATGGGGTGTGACACCATGGGGGGTAACCCACGCCAAGTGCCCCAGACGTTCTAGGAGCACTTCTGCACATCATTTTTACCCGAACTCGCGTGGCAAGGATCAATAGGATCAATTGCGGGCCGCAGGCCCGGATGTGCGACGAAGAACGTCTGGGTTACCGAGACAGTCCTCAATGCATCACGAAGCGATGGAGATCACCAGTGTGCCGAGCACGGCCGGTTAGGTTCGGGTTGGGTGGTTAGGGGTTTTGGTTAGGCGGTTAGGGGTTAGGGGTTTTGGTTAGGTGGTTAGCGGTTAGTGGTTAGGGTTAGGGGTTTTGGTTGGGGTTTTGGTTAGTGTTAGTGTTAGGGTAAGGGATCTATATAAAAAAAACCTGCCGGCTTGTGCAAAAGAAACATTGATGGCCGATGCCTCCGAGTTTCCGAACGTGCTGAGGTGAGATGACGAGCTTCCACAAAAATGAGCTGAAGTCACGAACTTTCCCAAAATGCGATCAAGTGACGAAGATTCGCACAACTAAGCGAAGTAACGAAGTGACGAGGGTGGGTACGACCCTTATCTCTACCTCGATTAATTTGCGTCAAGCATGTTCAAGTTGAAATAATCTAGCCTGTATAAACTTCAGCGAAGATAGTCTACTTACAGTAAAATATCTGGAGTTACATGAAGTCCTTTTCACTGTTCTCTCTTGTTCAAGTTCCTCCCCTCCATCAGCAAAACCTGGGCGGCCTACGTAGCTCTACGTAGTCACCTGTAGTGGTTATAGTGGTTATAGTGGCTGTAGTCTAGGGTGGCATCTATGTAGTGCTGTGTAGTTCGGCCCGGTTTACGTAGTTCGCGCCCTTTACGTAGCTCTATGTAGTTGGCTGTAGTTGGGCTGTAGTTCGCCGTAGTTTGGCTGTAGTCGAGCTGTAGATATTGCAGCTAACAGTACTATAGTATGGTTTAAATTTCCAGGCTCTGAATCATAAAAATCAAGCAAAAAAAACATTTCTAGCGTGAGTAAATACATGCACGACTAATCGAGAATGACGTCCATGTCGTCGTCGGGAACCGTGCACTCCGGCTTCCTCTTTCTCCTCATCGAGGCACCGCGCGCCCATTCATCCCACCTCCTCGTCGCTTTTCTGTAATGAAATTGACCCTTCTCCTTCTTGAGCTTGTCGATCAACTCCAGCGCCTTCTTGTAATATTTGTCGTATGATTTGGCCGCGAAGGATATGTCCGTCCGGTAGCCGGGTAGATATTCTTCGATTGCTACGCGAAGCTATGAAATATATGAGAAGAGACTTGCAGCAGGTGAAAGGAAAGGAGGTGTTACAACAACAGCCATTGCGGCGATAAAAGAATCGCTGTAGCTGTCGAGCAGCTCGGGGAATTGTTCACACAAGGGGCGATCCCCCATGGTGAGGACCCTTTCGCAGAGGTCCCCGAGCGCCGGCGCCATCAAATTATTCGTTTTTCCCTGTGAAATTTCAGAAAGTGGTTCAGCGAGCGTGCAAAAAAATACATCAGCGTCTTTCCCGTCTTGGAGGTAGTACCCTTGGTGCAAGAGAGCTTTGACATTCTCCTGCCATTGGGCGGTGTACGCCTCTTGGTTATGCGCTTGCTCGAAATCGTGTCCATTGGGCCGGATGCTGTCCATATACCGGTGCTGTACGACCTCCCGACCCTGAGTTTTGCATTTTGACCTGAACGTCGCCACGAATCCCCAGAGCTGCAGCATATTAATTCAAAGATAACAAAATGGACGACTATACTGACGTGTTTGCTCATATCAGCCTGGTGGCAGTCGTAATACTCTGAAGATTTAAAAATCAGTGAAAATCAAAAGCGTGTATCTGACTAACCGATATCAAGGTACGCCGCGCCGCCTTCGAAACGACAGATGGTGTCGTTGAGATATTCGCCGATTTTTGGCAGGAATAGGTCTTGCAGAGGAAAGAAGTTCCTGTCCAGTAGATGCTTGTAAATATTATCCTTGGCGGCAGCGAACACCTTTTTCCACGCAGCCGGGTAGAAGCCTTGCTTCGTCGGGTCGGCGTCTCGTTTGGTCCTGGGCTTCCTCTTCCTCTCGGATCCGCTGTCATCATCGCCATCGTCGTCGTCGTCGCGACCGTCGTCGTTGGCATCGTTGTCGCCGTCGCCATCGTTGTCGTTGTCGCTGTCGTGATCGCCTCCGTGCTGAACTTTTCGGCACTGCGACAAGTGCTGCTCTGAAGGTAGCCGACTGGCTCTATTTGTTCGGCGGTGGGTGTCGAGGACATCATGGGAACGCTGTTCTAAAGACCAGTTAGTGAGGATAGGCAGCAGTTTACTTGAAATACCGATGCGTAGAGATGCCTCGTTGCGCCCTAATATGCATATCATCAGCTCGGTTCCTTATCATGGATGAGTCTTACTATATGGTGAGCCGCCTGAGCTCGTGCTTGGCAGCGAGTTTCGTAGACGCTCATCTTGGCGCCGACGCGTCTCCTGCCGCTGCTCGAATGCACGCAAGGCTTCCTCGCCTTGACGACGTTGCTCTGGTTGCTCCCCTTGTCGGTGATGCTCTCGGTCGTCCTGCTGCTCTCGGTGAAGGCGTCGGTCTCGCTCCCCCTCTTCTGGGTGACGACGGTGACGCTCCCCGGATCGGTCACGCTGGTCTTGGCGTCCTCGCTGCTCCTCTTCGAGGTGGTCACGCTCCCCACCTTGGTAACACTCCCTGGCCTGCTGTTCGTGTCGCCCTCGCTGCTCCTCTTGGCGACGGCGATGGTCTTCTGGAGACGAACAGTCTACGTTGACGATGGGAATGAATGCAAAAGAACTTACGCTGGTAGAGTTTATCATTGACGTTGACCTCTGTGGAACTCATGATCAGTTAGGATCCTTCTGGGCAACAGACCGTACCTTCCTGCGGTACCTCTCGATGGCCTGAGAGAGAGAAATTATCACCGTGTGTGGAAAAAATGAAAGGTAAGTACTTGCCACCTTCAGTATCCATGTCCTCCTCCTCCTCGTTGTCCGAGTAGACAATGGTTTTCGTCCTCTTAGTCGAGCTCCTGGGATCTGAAACCTTACGTGAGCCAAAGCCTGCAAGCATATTTGCCATGGCTCACTGTAGTCATCGACGTCGTCGTCATCTTGGTCCTGCCATCTGGTTTCTGGGTCATGATCTAAGAGAAATCAATTGTGGAATGCTCAAGTAAATGCTATTACCGTCGTCGAATAGATTGGACGCGTCGCCGTCTTCGTTATTGTCGCCCGTGCCCACTGCTTCGGCATCCACCTAGTGAAAATCAGTGAAAGCATGACACCGCAGATAACTTTCACCCAACATCCATATCAGTTTCCGTCCGCCTTGGGGCGAGCCTAAGGGTGGCATTCTTGGCTACGGCGATATGCCTCCTGGGAGAAAGAGAACGCGAAAGCACCCGAGTACGCGACGCAGAACGCGAAAGCACCCGAGTACGCGACGCAGAAGGAGAACGACGACGCGAACGAGGACGCGGACGGGGACGCGAGACGGGACGAGAACCGGAGCCAGAGTGAGAACGCGAGACGGGACGACCACGCGATGTATTGTGAGATTGTCGTTGTGGGTCAAGATTTGGCTGCGGCTGAAGAAAGAATGTATAGTTTCGGTTCACCGGAGCATCCCGAACTGGTGCAAGAGCATCCCTTGCAGGTATCGGGCGGTCTGTGAGTGGAGACTCTTCGGGAATCTAAGAAGACAACGAGGGAACACTCATGCAACAGTGAGAGAGAAACTCACAACGATATTGTCGAGCTGATCCTTTTTGCGGCGCTTGTTCACTGGGGGCGCAGCGTCGTTCCGTCCTTCGTCTTCAGGGATAGTCTGTGGCCTCTGCGCACGCGGATTATTAGCGATGGAGTCGCTTATCCGTTCCATGCGCGCCAGATTGTTGTATCTAATCCGCCGCGGGCGGTCTTGAGTGGCGGCGACCTCACCATTCTCTAGAACTTTATCAGCACAAGTCAATGACTTCTTCTTGAATCACCTTTTTCGTTCGCCGACGGTTCGAGAAGGGATATCTGCAGATCGGAAGCCTTCCTCTTGAGCTGCGAGGGTTGTTTCACAGGCACCGGCTTCTTCGAAGGTGCGGGCTTCCTGACAGGTCCCGATTTCTTGGTAGACTTCGAACTGACGTTCTTCGAGGCCATTAGAGGTAAGTAAACGAGAAAAACGCGAAATTCAAACGGTTGGTTGTGGTCTGAGACAGAAAGCCGTTGTTTGTTTATTGTTGACATTCAACTGTGCTCTTGTTTTGGTCACGTGAACGTGGTTCGTCAATATAATAAATAATACAGAGATTGAATTGGTCTAGACAGTGAGGCCCTGTTCGGGATCCCGAATTACGATTTACACCTGTAGATAAATCCTATTTAGACCCTTCCAAAAAGAGTATCCCACAGTCACAGCTGTTTACACGCATAGTCACATAATTGCACGGACCGTCACAAAGCTGTGTCCGCTAATTGCTGCTAATTGAGACACACCTGCAGCGTGTTTTCACGCATTTTTCGCACCCAAAAATGTCGCAAAATTTTATCTTCAGGGTCTGAAAAAGTAATGGAATATTTCCCCTGGGATCCATCCGAGAATTGTACTTGTTTCGCGCTCTGAGCCCAATTCGGCCGGTTGTTCCGATGCTTACGGCTCCTGGCAACGCGATTGCATGACTACCGCCACGTCATGGCGTGACTGTAAATCCGATTTAGAGGCAAGTTACCGAACACCTTTGTGTAAATAAATACACTCTATTTAGGGTCTAAATACTATTTACACCGTTTGGCGGGGGAATTTAGTATTTACACTTTTTATTTCGGGATCCCGAACAGGGCCTGAGTGCTTACACTGAGCGTCGTTATCGTAAACATGTCCATCGCGAAGTCAAGAAATCATAATATACAAATTGAATTGATCTACGAAGTGAGTATATTATCGTAACATGTCCACCGCGAAGTAGAGAAAATGCGAAAAACTGAGCCAATTAGTCGACCTCTTCTTCGTCGACGCCAAGGAAACCACCAGGTGCATCTAGGATGTGAGTATACAAATATGATCGTTATCGTAACATGTCCACCGCGAAGTAGAGAAAATGCGAAAAACTGAGCCAATTAGTCGACCTCTTCTTCGTCGACGCCAAGGAAACCACCAGGTGCATCTAGGATGTGAGTATACAAATATGATCGTTATCGTAACATGTCCACCGCGAAGTAGAGAAAATGCGAAAGACTGAGCCAATTAGTCGACTTCTGAGAGGGGAGAGACGTCGAGGAGGAGTAGATCCTGGGTTTGCTGGGAGGTGTCGCCGAAGAGGATGGCAGCCTGAATAGCGGCACCGTAGGCGACTACCTCGTCAGGGTCGATGCTCTTGTTGAGCTCCTTGCCGTTGAAGAAGCCTCACAGGAGTTTGACGACATGGGGAATATAGGTGGAGCCACCGACGAGAACTATCCCGTGGACGTTGCTCCTGTCGGGTCCCGAAATCCCGCAAGACCTTCTCGACGGGTCAGGTTTTGGCAGAGCTCCTCGAAACGGGCATCGGTGAGGGAGATGTAGAAATCGATACCCTCGAAGAGGAGAGGGTGGCCTGAAGGTTGGAGGACAAATCTGGCGAGGAAAATCAGCAACGCGTCCACAGACAGGGAACGCGAAAAAGATATACCCTGTTCTTGCGCTTGAACTCCTGCACAAAGTGGTTGACGAGACGGTTGTCAAAGTCCTTACAAGTGGGTGTCGCCGGCGGTGGCCTTGCCCTCGAAGATCCCCTCCGCTATGGTCAACAGGGACACATCGAAAGTTCCTCCGCCGACATTGAAAATTAGGACATTACGCTCGCCGGTGACTTTCTTGCCGAGGCCGTAGACAATGGCAGCGGCAAAGGGCTCGTTGATGATTCGGAGGGCATTCATGCCAGAGATGGTGCCCGCGTCCTGGGAGCCGTTAAGTACACTGCGACGGTGACGACGGCCTCCATCATTTTGAGGAGAAGCATAAACGAGACTTCCTCAGACGACTAGAGGCAGGACAGTCAGAAACAGCAACGGATAAAAGAAAAAATGAACACACGAATTCTTGTTACTCGTCGCGGTACTCGACACGGATGTATGGCTATGTGTCATTGCTACAGATAACGTAGAGGAAGTGCTTCATGTCGGACTGGACCTCGGGGTCGGCGAACTTAGACCCAATAAGTCGCTTCGCATCGAACACTCTGCGCCCAAATCAGAACATGGATAAAAAAGGGATCAAGACAAGAGAAACAGACGTACGTGTTGGTGGGGGTTGGTCGCGACTTCGATTTTGCGGCATCGCCGATGAGACACTCCGTTTTGCCACACCGACGCAACTATTTTCAAAAGTGAATAAAAAGCCGACGTAGTGGAGACACGAAGGAACATACGAGTGGGTGGTTCCCGAATCGCTTGCAATAGCTTTTGAGGTAGACATTTTGGCTCGGGGGCAGAGGCGCGTCGGCAGCCATGGGCAGGCGTGTGGAGAGTATCATGTTGGTCACGTGACTTGCATCCCGCTCGCATTGAAGGTGTCGTTGGCGCTATGCTTGTATGCCTAGTGTTTATAAAAAAAATGAAATAAAATTCTGCGGACAGCCAGAGGCGCTGGCTGTTGCAGTTGAAGAGTTGGTTTAAATTCTCAAATCCCCTAAAACAGAGTTGCATATCGCGTGATGTCAAAATTCGATAATTCTTTGCGTCCTGTCTGTCGCATCGAAGACCTTTCTGACGATCCTCTGTGTGGTCTTCTAGACCTGGGGCAGCGAAACTCTCAAATCCCCAGTTTAGGTTCTTTCTTCAAATGGAGGGAGCAGCTCGTACTTAGTACCGCGCTCTCCTCCTGACGGTGATTGTTGAGTATTAACGTCCATCGTTTCGGACGAAATTTGCACAGATCTGCCTGCTCAATAACCTCGTACAATAAAGTGCTTGCAGCGACTTTCCAAAACTTTCGCCTAAAATCCCCTGGACTTGAAGTTTAGATTTTTCTTCAAGTGGAGGGAAGTGGAGAGAGCAGCTCGTACTTGGTACCGCGCTCTTCTCCCCCCCGCCCGGTGCAGTATGTTCTTGAAACGAAGGGAGCAGCTCGTACTCTGTACCGCGCTCTCCTGTCGGTGCTGTCCTTTCCTCATACTGTTTCAGCACTTTGCAATGGATGCTGCAATATGGAGGGAGCAGCTCGTACTATGTACCGCGCTCTCCTCCTGACGGTGATCGTCGTAATAGACGCTTGTTGCGAAATGTAGTCTGGTTGAGTAAGCAGCTCGTCTAATTACCGCGCTCCGTTCGCGTTGCAGCTTTGTGGGAAGGTCAACTTCAGGAGCAAATCCACCTAATGCAGACAAAACGCTCGCCACCACTATCCGTAGATGCAGAGTGTTTATACAAAAAATCTGGCGAACAGCCACAGCCTGGGCGCGGGTTGTCCGACCTGGGAGGCGGGCCGAGAAGGCTAGCGACCCTCTAAGCAATCTAGTTTGACGAAAAGCCGCCGCTTCGGACGCTGGTCCATAACGAAGAAGATGGAGTGGATGTAAAAATGCGTTGCACGCATTTGTATCTGGCGACAGCAGCATAGCGCATGCTGTCCGACCTGGGAGGCGGGCCGAGAAGGCTAGCGACCCTCTAAGCAATCTAGTTTGACGAAAAGCCGCCGCTTCGGACGCTGGCTTCCATAACCGAAGAGAGATGGAGTTGGATGTAAGAACAATGCGTTGCACGCATTTGTATCTGGCGAACAGCGCAGCATAGGCGCATGCTGTCCGACCTGGGAGGCGGGCCGAGAAGGCTAGCGACCCTCTAAGCAATCTGTGGCGAAAAGCCGCCGCTTTGGCGCTGGCTTCCACAACCGATGGAGTTGGATGTAAGAACAATGCGTTGCACGTATTTGGTCCTGTGTGACATCCTTCCCACGCTTGGACCACATTATGATTGACATTCGAAATATATGCACAGTAATAATGTACAGACTCCGAGCAAGACAAAAGACTACAGCCAAGGCCAATCACCTGCAGGTACGGGCCACGGATCTGATAGAGCGCCAGTAACGTCCTCCATGTCCACGTCGTCACCATGTTGTTGAGTGATCGCCACAGACGCTGGGTCTAAACCTGCACGCAACATGCGGACCAACTTGCCAGCCGTCGAACCCCTCTGCCGTCCTCCCTTTTTCTTTTTGCGCGGCCGTTTCGCAGTCTCAGGCTGCTGCGGACCAGGTGCAGAGATACGATCCAGGAGCGACTTAGAGCTCAGGGATGTAGTACTCGCAAAGAACAACGGGGGCGAATAATGTGCAGGCATGGAATGGGCAGGAGGTGCGACGGTCGTTTGGCTACAAGGCAGAGTCAGCCCCGTAAGATCCGTTTTGGCTCTAGCGCTCGACGATGAGACGTCACGATCTTTATCGACGTCCATAGCGTCCTCCTCGATCTCACCCTCTCGAGATCCTTTGACTGATCTCCAGCGCCATGGTCAACGCTACACGACTGGGGGTCAAAGCTGCAGCTTGGCTTGAGGGTGGCTGTCGTCTGAGAGGGCCTCAAGCATTCAGCTGGCGACGAGGGTGAGGTATCGCGTGGCAACGTGGATAACTCGATGCTCGAGCCGCAAATTGACTCGACGGTGGCTGTCGTCTGAAAGGGCCTTGGGCATTCAGCTGGTGACGAAGGTAAGGGGGGTGAGGTTTCGCGTGGCAACATGGATAGCTCGATGCTCGAGTTGCAGCTGGGCTCGAGGGTGGCTGTCGTCTGAGAGGGCTTTAGGCATTCAGCTGGCGACGAAGGTGACGTAGGCGAGGTTTCGTGCGGCAGCGTGCAGACTCTGATGCTCGGGCTGGGCTCAGAGAGGCTGCGACATGTCCTCGATTCCTCGACAATGACGACCTCATCGTCGGACTGGAGCAACTCGTGTGGCGGCGAGGGGAGGCCTGAACGGCTTCGTCGTCGGAATCCGATAACTCCATGACTTCGTTGACATGGCGGAAGTAAGGGTGTGCTCGTTCTGCATATATTCGATGCAGATTGCCTGAAAGCGCTTGCGGAGTACGGTTCTCGAGATCCCTTCGGGATACCAGTCATCTTCTGACATGCGTGGAATGATATCCTGCAACTCTGTTATACTGGGAAGACATGGCGGAGAAAGAGAGTCTCACATGTGCTCGCTCAAAGAAACTCACTGACTGCCGCATAAACTGGTCTGCAAAATGTAGACTATGCACGCCGCAGTTGTACAAGTCTCGTTGTCGTGGCACCTGTACACCAAGTCAGCCAATTCTCTTGTCATCTGAGAAGCCAAACATACTTTCAAGCGTGCTGACCGTGTTCGCATTGGAGCAAATTGTGTTTGTTCCTCAGGTTCGCCAAATAGGAGGCAAGGTGTCTGACGGTCTCAGGATGCTCTAGTCCCAGTGAGTCCAGTATCCACACATGTGCGCTGGAATGAAGATATGTTAATGGTCGTTGTTAACCTCAAGCGCGACGTACACGGAAGACGCGTTATCCCGCTGCGCCTCTATACCTGCGGTTTGGTTTGAAGGATTGTGAATTATGGCAAGAAACCAATGATCTCTGCCCTTGTCATGTACGGGCACAAGCATGAAACGCGTCTTGTCGAGGTTACCCGTGAAGGCGTGGTTGATGCGCTGCCCTTTGCTTTTTGTCAGTCAGTAACGATACACGAAGGTCAGACAGAGTCCATGACGTACCTGGTAACGAGCAAAGGGTAAAACCAGGGGTTAAACACCAAATATCGCATCGGCGTATGCGGGCTCCCGCTCCGCAGATCATCCATAGAGAGCCTAAGTGAAGATTAGATAGCGCTGCATGTACAGTTGCAGAACCTACTGTAGTCCGAACTCTATGAGTTCGTCATTCAAATATTCCGTATCCGACGCGATGCGTTGGAAATCGGAAACCATTAGAGGGCGTGGTTGCGTGACGATGCTTCCGACAGGTCAGAAGATTGCGTACAATGAGGAATGATGACGCACATGGACTGTCCAATTTGCGTCGTTCTTGATGAAAGCTTCGAACGCGGCTTCTGACTTGGGCGACGGGATACTGTTGAGGGTCAGTGAATATAATCCATCGCCGTGCGAGCTACTGACCTTGGACCTGACGAGGCCCACCGTGCAGGCAGGGTCTTTGGAGTCAAGATCCGACGCCCCGCAAGAGAGTGCACTTGCCTCGTACATGTCACGAGCCTCCATTCCTCGACAGCAGTGCCTGTAATGAATGAGACAGGAATGTTGGATACAGTCTCGAGCCCAGCATGCTCAATGATGAAACATGGGACTTTGGCTTCGATCAGGAACCAAAGAAAATCCAGCCGCGAGATCAGCCATCCATTGAGCCACATCCCGACGAAGCTCTCATCCGCCGGTGGGATCGGCTCAACCTGTAGTTGCTTTTCCTGCAAAAGGCGTCATCAAGTATTTTCTAGAGCTTGAACAAGGTACGCACCCACAGTTGTGGCGACTGACATTGGGATGTAGTATATGGATACCTCAAGGCCATGGAGACCATGCACGTTTTTTCAGGAGAATCCTCTGCAACCTGGTGACACAATCCACTGCATCACTGTAGTACCGGATTTACGAAGCTTCTGTAGTTCTCCCTCGACCTCGATAAAGACCGTGCCGAGTCTGAGTACGGGGTGTAGTCTGTACTTATTTTTTAGTGAAACAATTGGTCGTTGATTCTGTGTACTCGGCGGTCAGTTTGGCGACGAACGAGTCGAACAATTCTCCCCAAGGACTGTCCGAGTCGACGGGCCGCCAGACCTCAAACACCGGGACAAATGCGAGATCGATGTCAGGATCGATGTCATCCTCAGACTTCACCAGGTTTCTCTTGATAAAAGGAAGCCAGGGCTGCCCAGGATCGTAATATTGAGGAGACCTTGTGGGTCTCCTGGGCCAAGGTGGCCATCGAACCGTCGTTCCGAAGGCGGAGGTATCGTGTCGGGGATAGGGGGAATAAAGCCCGGGTAATACGGCTCTGTGAGGAATTCGGACTCCAATGTTGTACCTTTTGCCGTCCATGATCAGTATTCGTCCCTGCCCTCGCTGCGCGTCTCAAGCGCGTCCCGATACGGAAGAGCGCAGTCGACAGAGGGAGGTGTGTTATAGCCGTAAAAATCGTGAAGATGTGGCTCTCGATACAAGCAATCACGCGGTAGCTGTTGCTTCTGGTCGCTGGAATTATGGAATGCTACGGAAGCCATTCCCACCAAGCCGCCCTGATTCGATTGCATCGGGATTCTGTGCGGTGGGGGCGCGGCGCTTCTCGAAGAGCCTGCAGGGTGGTTGGGGAAGGACGAGCGGTACCTGTGGGCGGCGGGGGAGGTGCAGCGGTCACCGTACTAGGTGTGTGAACCACGAGAGGCACCCGTCTTTTGGGCAGCGGAGGTGCCGCGCTTCCCGAAGGGCGTGCAGCGGTCACCGTACACGAGAGGTATCCTTCTCTCTGGGCGGAGGAGTGCCGCGCTTCTCGAAGAGCTTGCAGCGGTCACTGTACCACGAGAGGTACCCTTCTCTCTAGGCGGAGGAGGTGCCGCGCTTCTCGAAGAGCCTGCAGCGGTCACCGTACCGCGGGAGGCACCCGTCTTTCTGGGCAGCGGAGGTGCCGCGCTTCCCGAAGGGCGTGCAGCGGTCACCGTACCACGAGAGGTATCCTTCTTCTGGGCGGAGGAGGTGCCGCGCTTCTCAAGAGCTGCAGCGGTCACTGTACCACGAGAGGTACCCTCTCTCTAGGCGGAGGAGGTGCGCGCTTCTCGAAGAGCCTGCAGCGGTCACCGTACCGGGGAGGCACCCGTCTTTCTGGGCAGCGGAGGTGCCGCGCTTCTCGAAGGGCGTACACGGTCACTGCATCGGGCGGTAGCGGGTGACTAGAACTGGATTCGATGGCAAGGGCTGGTCTGAGGACTCTTTGCTGAGACGCTTGAACTTGAGGGAAGAGATAGGGCGCTTCGACATCGCGGTTGCCAGCAGCCGCTGCTTTGGCGCAGGCTGACGTTGTCGTATTACGGGCCAAAATCACTTGGAAGTGGCCGCACGGAGGTCTGTATGTAGCCAGACGCCGCCGCTTTGGCGCGGGCGTCGTGGTAGTAGTACGAGTCAAAGTCAAATGTTGACACGTGACGGAGATCTTCGAAATTTTAATCCAGTTCGACGAGCGCAAATTTGTGTAAACGGATGTCCTTAATTGCACAAAAATTACACAGAATATCTACTGATCTAGAGCATAGAAAAATTCTTTGGTGAACCATTTGGATAGCCAAAATTTTTTGCAATAATCCAAACTCGTTTCCTTCGTCAACCGCGAATCAGCCTTCTTCCCGAATTGAGGTGTGAGTTCAACACGCGCGCGTAGGCGGTCTAAAGGGATAACGTCGCCCATGATGGTCTTTTTATCGGCCCTATACACCCTTTCAAACCCATACATCCCGCTAGCAGGATCAGGAAAAGGGCCTTTTTTCCCTGTAACCGGGTCCAGCTGCGAAATGATATCGAATCGTTGGACGTAAGCAAGGAAGCCGTCGGTCCCTGACGGGGGAGCACGTTTGGTGTGGGGAACAACCCTAAAGATCATCCGGAGTTGGCAGACCGTGTGACCTTGAAGTCGGTGTAAGTTACGGATTATACGTTCAACTCTTGACATACCTTTCAGTCCACTCCACGGCCACTGGTCTCCGAATCGGTGTTCACAAGTACTGGCGTCCCCCCGCCCGCGTTTCCACTCCTCATCAGGAGGTGCTGCGTTTACAGTCTCGGGTACAAGTATTTTGTCCGATTGTGGAATGAGCAGGATTGGATCTTGACATTGTGCCAAATTTCAATTTTTTCGAAGGGTAGTTCGTCCGATTCGAGATTGACCCTTTTGCCCCCGATGGTGATTCGTGAATCGGGAGTTCGAAACAAGTAAGCGGCTAAAGCTGGACGCAAGTCATCTAACGCAAACTGGCTGATGCGACATCGACTGTTAGTCGCCGACCGCAGGGGTCCCGATTGAGGTGGAATGCCGTTTTGCTGTCGAAAGAGCAGAAGTTCTGAATGGGGTGGGGGCAGCGGGGAACGGCCTTTGGCAAGCAATGAACTCTGAAGGAAATAGTTGGTGTCGGCTCTCTGAGTGCCTGAAAGAGGGCCGGCTGGATCTATGAGCCCAGAAGCTTTGACGTGCTGTTGAGCAAGAGAGATGGCTCGTCGTCCACAATCGCGGACGGATCACCGGCGCCTCAGACGAAGGATCGATTGGAGCGCCGAAATCAACTCCTGCGCTCCCCATCGCTGTCACTAGATCGAAGTTGCGACATTTGTCCAACCGATCCAAATGCCTACATATCTGCGTTTCATGATTCTGGTTGTTGGAATTACTCGCGGGGTCCTTTACGAGGTCGATATGCGCCCGCTCTGTGGTATCGGCACTCCATTGGGAAGGAACGCCGCTGTTGCGAACAGAAGTCGTCACGGTTTGCATGAATTCCAATTTGGGAATCCACCTAGTCGGATGGCATTCGTTAGAAGAGAAGAAAGTAAAGAAGGAAGAAAGGTACCAGTTATTGATAGGCCCTTTCTTTCCTTCCGAACCCCTGCCTCGAGAATAGCATGTTTGTGATCGTGAAATCTTTCCATGCGTCCGTCCATTTTGTCCAAGTAGTTTTCGCAGAGTTCAGGTGCTTGTCCTCGATAAATAAAGTCCACCATAGAGGTGACTGTGGTCAAGAATTCCTTCGACACGCCTTCAGCTCCTGCGATAACCGGAACAATATATCTTTGAATATCGCGGTGTTCCCTTCCCGTCGTCTGCTTGGCTTTGGAGATACCCTCTTTGAAGTGACGCATTCCGGTATGTGGGCGAAGTACCGAGAAGCGATAATCTATCTCTTGGGCGCCGAGAGCTTCTATGCACCACTTGCAGACATGGTCGTAGAAAAACTTGAGCCAATGATGGAGGATCTCCGGCGTCAGAAATTCGTTCGGTTCAGATAAAGCCCAATCTCTCCAGAAAGGGCGATGAACACCGCTAAGACCCATTTTTTTGGCCTTTTTGATATATTTCACGAGATCCACCCATGGATGAAGTGTTGCCTCTAGCGCTTCTAGTCGCGAAATCGTATAGTCCCGGGTTCGGGGAGGATGTGGCAATCGGTCACCAAAGTTTTATACGAAGCTGTCGTTACCGAAGAGCGTCTTCCGGCAACGCATGCGATGAGACAAGATTCAGGAGTATCCACGATATAGCCGACCAGCGGTGTAAAACACCATCTACGCCAGCCTAAGGGGTCGCTCATCATCATGCCAATTTTCGCGACTTCTTTCAGGGGTTCCAGGATAAAATCCAAGATGGCATGGAAAATGCGGCTGGTGAGAACGCCGACAATCTCCTTATCCTTCAGGAAAAATTTGGGGATAGGAAGGAGAGAGAGAAGCATGAACGCATGGTGGGAGGCCTTCGTCCTGAACTCCATATCCAGGTCTGCCAAACTGATGAGGAGAGGATAGGCCTGGCGATTGCCCGTCATGCATGTTAATTGCGTCTTGTCCGACGAAAGCACCGTTCCGAGGATAGTGGCTCCATCCGGTAATTGAGACTGGTTAGAGATCAGAAAATGGAGTCTAATAACATTCGGAAGAGTGCGAATTACCTGAATTCTCCAGGCTGAGTTCCCCGAAAACCACTCCGTGTATTTCCGTACGAGTTTTTCGGACGTCTCCCAGAGGCGAAAGGGAGTGTAATGGATGTAGTCTTGTACCAGGGGGTTGCTGAGCAGAGCTTGCAAGCACTCTAGAGGATCCCGGTAATACAACATTAAAGGTTTTGTGGTTGGAAAATTCGACGGGAAAACGACGCTTTTCCACTTGGGACCTGAAGGTAATGCCTCAATGCGACTTCTTAACTCCTTGGCCGTTTTGAAGGATAGGCCCATCTTTTGGGTCTGAAAAGTCCTTAGTAAGATCCTTTCTTGCGTAGGAAAGAAGTTCATACCAAGGGTAATTTAAGAAGCTCGTCAATTTGGGCAACAGTCAGCGGGGACCTGTTGATCCAAGAGGCCCACTCCCATTCCTCTGCAGATGCAAATGGGTAGTATATATTGGACTGTCTCTGACGAGCGTGTGGGTCGGAATTCTTGAAGGCTTCCATGAATGTAGGATCGCGCTCGTATGTTCGAGCAGCTCCTGGGTAATATTCACAGTGAGGAGCCTCGGGAGCACGACCCGTGTGTGCTCTAGGGTCAGGTTCTTGTTCATCGGGGATATCCTCCATTCTCTGGTCTTCTTCATCATAAAAAGACTGCGGCGACCCATGATCCTGCGTCCTACGAGTATCGGGTTCAGGCGCCATGCGGGAGAGATTGTATTTTCCTGTTATAGATTGGCGACCTTTCAAGAGTGAAGGGCTTAGAGAATTTAGAGCAGCGTGACACCGGCCGGTAGGTTGGTTCATGTGCTGAAGGCACCGTTGTCGAGTTCTGAAATCCTCGAGGCATATTGGGCAAATATGTGGCGATCCACGGTCCGCAGGCATCGGGAGAGATTCAAAATACGGAACGGCGACACGGCGGAGACAAGGGGTGTTACCGTAGTGAGACGCCGCGGCTTGGGCGCGGGCGTCGATCACTGGCGGTGGATGTACACAAAGTTGGTGACTCACGTGAGCGCAACGTAGCTTGATTACAATCCTTTTCAACCGTCCTCTATTCTGAACCTTCTACCAACTCTCTACTTCGCGTGGAATCTCCTACCAGTCCAGATGATCGAAAATACTTCTCAGAGCAGGCCCAGCACGCCGCCCACTTTTGTAAGGTTGGGGAACGGGAAGCGAGGCGTGACAGAGACCATCCCCGATACTCTTGATACGGTTTATCTACTTTTCATATTATCCTGATTCAAACTGACCAGCTCGAAGGGCAATTTTCACCTTCTCAACATATCCGAAGAGCATAGGCACAAAATGAAATTTGCCCACGAGGCGGTCGCTTCGCGCCGAGCCATGGCGCATGTAATTCACACGCTTTTGGCTGAAGCAGCAGCCCAAGTTGAATTACGGAAGGCAGAACTCAAACTAGCTGCAACCAGGGAGAAGGAGGCTCTTCACCGGGTCGAATATTTTGACCGCTTGAGTCAGGTGGCAACGGAGCAGGTTTCCAAGCTTGAGATGCAGGCTGCCATGCTTCGCCGTCAAGGAAACAAAATCGGCTTGCCGGTGGAACACGAAGACTCGGTGGATGAACGTGAACTCCCTCAAGGTATGATCTATGAATCGTTTTGGCCTTTCAGTTTGATTCAAAGCGCCGTAGATGAAGAAAACGACGCAGATCTCGCTATTGTTTTGGACTAGTGCAGTCATAATGACTGCTCTGCATGTTCCATGTACCTCAAGATCATGACGATTAGGATTGGCTTGTATAGACGTGCAAAGTTTTTTTGGCGCCGATTGTATTGAAAAATATATATATGCATTTCAAGCTTCCCGATATAAAAGTAATAAGTGCGCCTGCGGTTTACTATTCAAGTATTCCAGCCGTGAGAGCCTCCACTCAGCTGTGGCATCGAAACGTTGAGTGGCGGTTGGTTGGACGGGACTTGTATAATTTCGATGATCTCAGTCACGTGTCGAACTTGGCTTGATTCATACCACGACGCCCGCGCCAAAGCGGCGGCGTCTGACTACATACAGACCTCCGTGCGGCCACTTCCAAGTGATTTTGGCCCGTAAGACGACAACGGCAGCCTGCGCCAAAGCAGCGGCTGCTGGCAACCGTCGATGTCGAAGCGCCCTATCTCTTCCCTCAAGTTCAAGCGTCTCAGCAAAGAGTCCTCAGACCAGCCCTTGCCATCGGAATCCAGTTCTAGTCACCCGCTACCGCCCGATGCAGTGACCGCTGTACGCCCTTCGAGAAGCGCGGCACCTCCGCTGCCCAGAAAGACGGGTGCCTCCCGCGGTACGGTGACCGCTGCAGGCTCTTCGAGAAGCGCGGCACCTCCTCCGCCTAGAGAGAAGGGTACCTCTCGTGGTACAGTGACCGCTGCAAGCTCTTCGAGAAGCGCGGCACCTCCTCCGCCCAGAGAGAAGGATACCTCTCGTGGTACGGTGACCGCTGCAGGCTCTTCGAGAAGCGCGGCACCTCCTCCGCCTAGAGAGAAGGGCACCTCTCGTGGTACAGTGACCGCTGCAAGCTCTTCGAGAAGCGCGGCACCTCCTCCGCCCAGAGAGAAGGATACCTCTCGTGGTACGGTGACCGCTGCACGCCCTTCGGGAAGCGCGGCACCTCCGCTGCCCAGAAAGACGGGTGCCTCTCGTGGTTCAACAACACCTAGTACGGTGACCGCTGCACCTCCCCCGCCGCCCACAGGTACCTCTCGTCCTTCCCCAACCACCACTGTAGGCTTCACGAGAACCGAGGCGCCCCTCCCACCGCAGAGAATTGGATCTCAAGTGGGCTACGAATACTCAACTCCTCGCCTCAGATGTGAGCACGGCTACGACTCTCTTCCAGGGATAATAGTAGGCATGCGGGTCGAGCTAGAGAATGTCCTGATGTATACTGGCCGCGTCGTGTTAACGAGTGCTGGCACATACGAAATCTGGTCGCCGAACTCACTGCAAAAACCCTACCTCCCTGGTCGCATGCGCGAGGGCTTCGAGTTAATACCGGCGGAATTCTCTCAGCGCCGGTTCGACGGCTTTGGCGGTCGATTCGATCCGCTCGAGTTTCCTCAGTTTGAGGTTCATCCCTGGCGACCTTTCGTTCGTCGCCCGTCATCCGTACAGGACAGCCAACAGTGTAGCGTCGCCTTTCGTCCCGCCTGCAAGGAATGGACTCAGTATGATTGCCGATTGAACGACGCGTTCATCACGCAACTGCAAGCGTGGAGCACCGTGCTGGAGGAGCGGTCGAGGAGACAAACTAATGAGTTTGTCGATCAGGAAATAGGTCTTCCTCCGGACCTGCCTACCGAGCGCCAGTTCGACAACCTCCGAGCCTGCCGCATCTTCGAGGTCGCCATTGACACCGTCGCTGGGATACAGCGGCAGCTTCGCGAGCGGGACGCATGGGTCGCGGCGCGCGCGACGCTCGAAGCGAGGAAGTGTGCCAAATCGGCCTCTGAGGTGTGGAAAGACGGATATCCGCCAGCCAACGATACCTTCATCGGCGTCTGGATCAACGACGCTACGGAGGAGCAGGTGGCCCGGCTGTTGTCTACTGCGGTGCCCGTCTTCATCCTCCATCGCTACACTCCACAAGAAAAGATGCGCCTCTCTGCGCCAGAGCGTCCCCATTTAAGCTTCTTCGAAAGCACAGATGTCACCGATAGGAAATTCAGCCCTGAAAATCCCTTCGCAGAGGTCGCGACCCAGAAGCAATTCCGCGTCACCTGCATGGAGAAGGATCACGGCCGTTTGGGCGATCTAGAGGATGCTGCGCATAACCCGCATTTTTCCTCCTCATCATTTCTGATAGTTCGGAATAATGCGCGGGCTCTAGGCTTCGAGCTACCTACCGAACCCCCCATGGAACGTAAGACATACCAATCTTCCTCAATCCGGATGATGACTGCTTCCCGTCCAAAAATATGCGACGACTCGGACAACGAGCTGCACCCACCGAAGAACTTCGGGTGTCGTGTTGTGCATCCAGCTCATCATCCTTGGATAGAACCACCCCCTGTGGCAGTTGCAGCATCGGGGGTTCGGTGGGAAAAATGGGAGTTGACGACAGAACTCGAGTTTGAGGGCGGAGAGGAGTGTTGTTTCAAACGTGGCAAGAAGTGGAATACAGAGTCTGACGACGTGGCAACCTGGTTCGACCGCGAGTTACACCGGGAACTATACATCTACGAAGACTACCCAATCCCCCTAGGTTGCCTCTGGATCGAACGATACGGTTGCCCCGCGCCTTCAGTCAACTACTATGACGCTACAAAGAAGAAAATGCCTCAAGCCCAAGCCTCTCGTTGGATGTACAAGAGGCGCGACCCAGACAGTCACGAAATAGGCACGCGCGCGCGCACTCCGGCGCCAACAGAACTCCCTCTTCTTACATCCGTCCCCTGCTCCCCTTCGCCGCCACCGAAATCCCCGGCTCCTTCCTCCAAAGCGAACGACCAGCCCCAGGCTATGTCCAGCACCCTAACACTAACGGCTGCAGAACTTGGTGGGTCTGCTTTTTTTTTGGTTCAACGCACCCAGCTCAATCTCACTGTAGGTTCGACGCGCGAGGAGGATACTGTGGTGGACGCTTCGACGCTCTCCGGAAACCCTAGTAAGTTATTTCTAATCATATCAACTCAAGCAGTTAATTGTTAAAGCAGATCGGATACAAGACGAGGGCCTGGACGTCGTTCTGGAACTCGACGTCGCTACCAAACGCTCAGATCTCAATTCCTCATGCGAGATACTAGAGGAAGATCTACCGCTGCAGCACGAGGCTCCCATGGATATTAAGCTTCAAGTGACGCCCCCAATGTCTCCTCGCTGCGAACACATCAGCGACCCTTTCGAAGCAGGCGAGGTGCCCCGCCTTTCTTCCCCTCTCCCCTCCCCTTTGCCGAGACCGGAGCCGTCTCTCCCCTGGCTACAGCCCGATGCAAAGGGTAAAGGCAAGGGAGGGGCCATGGACGTAGATGATGATGATGAAGTTTCGTTGGGCCCGTCCAGCGATATGGATGAAGATGTGAACCCCACGCGCGAAACCTGGTGTCCAGAGCTCCCCCAGGCTACCGACGTTCCGATGGACGTTGACGAGCCTCCAATGATCGTCGCGCCACAGCCAAGGGCTCCCCCCACCCGCCATGAGCACTGCCAGCCGTACGAAGCGATATGTCCTTCTCTTTCAACTGGGGACTACAATTGTCCCCCCTCCCAAAGTTATCGCAGTCGTGACCGTTCGATGTCACCCTGGGCGCGGAGGCTTTCTCGGGACGAGCAGCCCCGGGGTAGGTCTCCCTATCGGCGAAATTCGTGCGTCGAGCGGAAGGACGGGAGGCAGTCTTCCCGTAGCCGGTCAAGCGGTTCGTACCCGCGTGGCGAAAACCGACCTCGTCAACCCCCAAAGCGCCAGTCCCCGCCTCCTCAAGAACGTGATTTATACAGTCGACTGTATCATCCTCCTCGGCCACCCACTCCGCTCGCAGAACGGCTGGCCAAGCAACCTTTTTCGCAGCCGGCCGGTCACTTGTCAAGTCGGATTAGTTTGCCCTTGGACGATCCGCTGGACGAGCCAGATGACGCTCAGCCTTTGGGGAGGAGGAAGCGAGGACGCCGCGCGGGAAAACATAACCGACTTCAGCCGCGTTGACCCCTCTCAGGGAGACGTGAACTTTGCCGCATGAGAGAGGACATTTTTTTGGCACATTTTTTTTGGCATAATTTCGTTTCCTTCGAGCTTGGAGTCTATAGTTCAGATGCGGCGTATCAGCGAACGCTATCGAGCCGCGCGACGGGTGTTGGTGGGGCTGGGGAGTGTATTGAAGCAAAGCGAGTCGGAGGAAACTTTACTGCCGTTGAAACCGGAGGACGCGCGGGGCATCCCCGCGCATTATTCCAGGACCCCGAGTGCAAGAAGTTGTTGATGAAGAAGGGTGCAGAAGCGCGGAGACAAACAGAAACCGCAAACAAGGAGGCGCGAAGATATCGTGGATAAGAGGGAGTGCTGGGGTGGAAAATCATAAAGGATAAAACAAGGTATGTTGCTTTACTTCGCCTTTTCGGATTCAAAGGCTTACGACTTCGAGCAGCACCTAAAATTAAGTGTAACCCCAAGCGTACGCAGTGGCGTATCGGCGGGAGCACTGGAAAGCGCGCACGACGCGGACCCGATACACGACGAGGAGCGAGTTCCTCCACGTCCTCCTCAGCCCGCTCCACACGTTCGCGAGGCGGTCGGCTCGGACGAAGAAGAAAACGGGGGGAGGTTTCTTAGCAGCCGCCATAAGTGATCCCAAACGCGAAGCCTCCCCTCCCGAGATCGACTCAGAGCTGCACGAACGTAATGCGTTTGTGCTCGCGCTCCCTCTTCCCTGCTGAGGTACCTCCAAACGACCAGCGTGTCGGCAGGAGCACTCGCACTCGCTGCGTTCACGTACCGCTAACGGAGGCGCATGGTTCCGGGTTGGAGGAAGACATGTCGACAACCACCCCCCGCCCCCTTCTACTGACGGCCCGGATGTTCTCCTTTTCGATCGTCTTTGCGTACTGTGGCGAGGATACACCAAACACACAGCCGCTACGCTTTCTCACACATCGAAAAACAACGGCCGATGCCGTCATCTCTTGTCGACTTCCGCTCGGGTGGAGGATGTTCGTGCGTCGTCTTTGGCGCGTTGCAGAACGCTAGAGTTAACTCGTAGGACTGCCTCCCCAGGCGCTTCGTCTGCAGCGGCGCGCGTTTCTTTTTGTTTTCTTCTTTGTTTGGGCGCACTGGGCACTCGC